>OOFE01010897.1:11578-42052 GCA_900323365.1 Monocentris japonica
AAATTGCTCGTGCTTTTCTTACATTCATTACATCTGAGCTCTCTCAGCACCTCTGCTTAACTTCAGATGCAACCCTAACCCTTGCTTAAGAAGAATGTCAGAATGTAGCCGGCATAACTATCTTTCTAAGTACCCGCGAATCATCCTACATCTACATTTGGGATAGTTACTGTATTGACCTGGGCCACGGGATACATGGACACTTCATGTCCTTTGCAGCGCTGTCCGTTTTTACTTATTCTGTAAATTCAATAGTGTAGATGCGACGTGAGAATATAGCTATCTGAAATCAAAGTTGTAATGTCTGATCTTTAGGACAACCTCGGGATGGAAAGAGCATCCTTACATAGGTCTCCTATGGGTCTGGCGTGTTTCATACCACACTAAAGGACTTGGCAGGGGGAAGTTTGATAATGAGCAGTGGTAGCAGTTAAAAGGCATTTGAGGGAGATATCATGCCATGTTGCTCTGATGCTATTATGATTAGATTTCTCCTTGACAATATGAAAAGATCAAATCAATATCTACTGAGATTTTGATGATTCACAAGCCACCCCCAACCGGTTCCCCCTCCCCAGGCTCTATTGAGAGAGCATGATCTGACATCACCGGAGCAGCAATATGAGGCTTTTCTCTGCCACTGTGAAAATATGTAATGTCGATAAGCGAAATGCTGAGCAAAACGACCTGCGTTTTGGATTCCTTCCCAAATGTTGCTGTTTGGGTGCTGATGACAGGACCTATTGTGTTTCACTTTCAAGCAGTTCAATTAATTAGTCATTAGGCCTCTGAATGATTACCAGCAGCCTATCAATACGGAGGAAGGACACACTAATTAAAGGGCATTTAAATGTTTCTCAGTGTAGAGTAATGGGGAGCAACATAGCATTTAAAATGCAGTTTGGAGGAAAATCTCCTTGCGCAGCAAATGACCGATATAACATGTTCACTTTGCTCTCTGCAAATTCCCTTTATAGACGCATATATGGGAATGGATCCCTGAGGAATACTAAATGTGGTCATACGACAGTCACCGAGCAGCCACCAGCCCTGCTCAACTGCAGGTAAATAGTTTATAGTTTTTCGCTTTTGAAAGAAAAATTGAATAATAAATTGCAAAACAGCTGTAAAAGCGTGGCAGATATTTACAGTGCATGTTTGAAATTGAATATTAGCATTCCACTAAAAGCAAGGACTGCATTATCTTTCATTTTTAATTGACTGTCACTGTTGTGTATGTTTGCAGCCATTCTGCCCAAGATGGATAGGTAGTTTCACTGTCTATCATGAAGTTAATGCCATTCTGTCATGAATGATAGTGATTATGTCGCGGGAAGGTGACTTACTCTAAATCTGCTTCCCTTCTCTATGCTAGGTCACTGTCATATGTAAAATGCAATATAGAAATCATCAGTGGTTTCGAAGGTATAATGTAAAAAAGAGGTGGAACTCAACATCGACCACTAACTCGCTTGAGTCTGAATATCATGCATAAAATGGTACTTGCTATTGGTAGTGTTTTCATCAAATGAATTTCCCAAGTCTTTATTATCCGTAGCACATGGACGCTACCCCTCCACAGTGTGGCGAGGGCCGGTTCGTGCTAACATATAGTGAGGGAGATATCGATTAAAGTATGATAAGAAGAAGCTGCAGTCCCAGGGCAGAGTCTCTACAGCTATGATTAAATAGACTGCACCAAGCTAGGACCTGTATCTCAGAGAGTAGCAAAGCGTGTGCATCTATATACAGCACATTATCTACCCCTCTAATATGGAATCAGAGTATGAGAGCGCGAAGACAATACAAGTTCAGAATGATTATGGCGTCTCTTTTGACATCAATATAGAGTAGCCCCATGGTGTAGTCCATATCTGCACCCTGCTTACCCTGCTAAATATCACTGCTGGCTGGTCCTACATTCAAAATATTTAATTACATCAGTTCAACAGCCATGGCCTTTTAACCAGGCTCAAGGTAACACTTGAAATAATGCACATAGGGCAGTTATCAATTTATAAGGACATTGAGTGCATTGGAATTGCATCGCACAAATATGTAATGCATTAGAGCACAGAATAAAGCCATAATAATGACCATGGTATGAGAATATTATACACTATTATAAGCTATATGTTTACTGGGTGACCTTGGGTTTTTCTTGGATGTTTGTTACGCTGGATATCATGGGGAGTTTAGGGAAATTAAGCGAGAGAAGATCACTGAAATTGAAGCCTCACTCGGTATACTTTACAGGTGGGAGGAATTTATTTTTTCTCTGTACAGTGGATAGTTTAAGCAATCTGACTGATCAAATATGTGTTCAACCGTGTTCAATTCATTTGATCTACTGGATTGAAAGAACCAGGGATCTCATTAGTTGAAAGATGTCACAATTAAATTTGATTTTTTGGAAATGTGAGTAGGAGGAAATTAAAGATGCCATAGAGAAGTTACTTGACCGTTTGAATTTAGTGCAAATATGTTCTCGAAAGCTTTAACTTTGCATCAAATAAGTTGCAGGGTGAAATAAATTGTCTTCATGTCATTAAATCGCTATGTAAACAAAATCAGTAGGAGGGCAACAGTGTTTCAACAGGGGGTGCCACTCTGCAATGACATACTGGGCCTTTAATGTCTTCTAGAATATATCTACACGTATGAGTATGCATACATTCTGATGAAAAAAAATCTAATATTATGCATGTTGCACATTGTGTAAAACAGGAAGAGCCTTGATTGATGACAATTTCCTTAATATATATAGTATAGGAAAATGGAGCTCATTCATGCGTGCTCAAAATCCAGAGGCACATGCTACTTGGTGATGGAAGCTGTGTGCACAAAAAATGATCTTAAGATGAAGATCAAAATGAAATCCAAGTGGAGTTTTTCATAAATGAGGTCCCTGATATCAACAGGAAAGATTTTTTAAGTTAATGGCTAATCTGGTTTTGTAGCCTAAGAATAAACTCTTGCATAGTTGATATTCCTTAGACTGATTGAGAAAATGTTTGTAATATTGAGGCAATTTAGCCCCATTATGAAAAGTTGTGGATTTTTTTTTTCCTCACATATTTTCCTTCACATGAGTATTGTTTTCATTTTGATAAAATAAAGTTCCTCACATTGGTCCAAAAAATCGGCATAAATACATTTGAAAAAATGTTGTTGCACAGCAAAAGGTCATGGTGAATATTCTCTGAAACCATATTGCGCTCATAAGGCTCTTATAACATGCTTCTGCTGCTTCATAATCCACATCAGGTGTTACTATTGTGGTTGATCAACACATACAACTGGCAGCATAACCTGATTGGAGGATGTGCAACGCACTAAATCGCAATATCAAGCTTTCCATATGTTGTACCATTTATTTGTAACACCATCAGGATTAATTGCAAGTGACACACCAACTATGTAAAATGTTGGGTCCAAGCATGATGCATGCCATGAGTGGGACAAAGCTTTAGATACGGCTTGGGTCGGATTCACCACCCTATACAAATATTATATAAAGAAAGATATTGTTGAATACACCTCAATACATTATTGCTGTGTTATTGAACACTATTCTTAAAGATCTGGAGTCATAAAATTTAAGGTTTTCAAACAACAATGCATGAGTTAAAGAGAGCAGGAAGCAGTTATTAATGCATCAAGCTGGTGTCTTTTTGATGTTTTGTTTTTTTAACCATTTTTAGATAATCCAATTTTGCATTCCAGCTGCATTCCTTGGTTTTAGCTACGCAACTTAAATAACTGGGAAATGTCCCCTTGGCCTGACTTTTATTCCTCACCTTATTCCCAATGTCATTCATTTGCCACTGAAGGTAACAAGCCTTTTCCACTCGGTGCTCTGTAACGGCAGACCTTTAATAGCCATTTCCCGGTGTGGCGAGGGGAGAGAGGGGGAACATGTTTATTTGTGTGTCTGCACATGCCTCTCCAGCGATTCTCTCTGCTCCACTCACCCAGCTGCTGGCTGGAGGAGTGATTCATGGGCCTGACAGATGCCTGGTGCAGCTGGATCTGTCCTTGATCATCCCAAAAGCCTGGACAGCACTGTCATTCACCATTGCCCAAATTATCTCTGTATTGACTGCAGAACCCTCTGTGACAGCACTGTAATGGCTAATTACCCAGGATGCTTTGGGTACTTTTAAACCCCAGAGTGTTCTCTTGCTGTCTTGCCATGCTGCTGCTGCTGCTGCTGCTGCGTGTCGTTGTGAGGGCCACCGTTTCCTGTAGCCCCACCTGAGCACCACTGCCTAAGGATCCCATGCAAAAGAAAAAAAATAAAAGCCATATTATCCTCTTTTCCAGAAATTATGCAGCGATGACTGAGCAACAAAATATTTCTTTTGTGGTCTCTGTGGGGCTTGGTGGGCTGTCGCTCGCGGCATCTCATAGGAAAAAGGTTTACACATAAATTACCATTTACTCTTTGTCTGTCATCTATCCAGTAACTGTTCCCCTTGCTTCCTCTGGATGTCTGGGGAATTGTCTTTTGAACCTTATGCGCTCAGGAAACACTCAATTATCAAAATCAATCTAATCTGGTCAGAAGTGAAATTGAAATTTTCCTTTCTCAGATTGTTTGTAGATATAAAAACATATTTATTATGAAAATAAAAAAAAAAAAGTTAAAATACTACACAATTCCTCTTTTAAAAGGGAAAGTAGCCTGTAGGCATACTCATCTAGGATTCTGAAGTTGAAATGTTACTTCAGACTGAGATGCATTTCAAGAGGAGGGTGTCAGAGGGAAGAGGAAGGGAATGAAGGGAGAGATACAGTAAGAGGGAAGAGGAAGGTGAGGGAATAGAGGGTACAAAATCCCATCCTGACTGTTAGAGAAGATGATGAGGTCCCCTGAGAACGGACAGAGCAGAGAGGGAGCAGCTTTTCCTCACAAAGACTCCAGTAATTTGCCACATCCTGTCCGCACACCCGGCATGGAAGCCACTCTGTCCTTAATTACCAGGATAACAAACCCATCCCCTCCCTGCTCCTCTGGTCCCGCTCTCCTCATGTTACTTTCCCCCCAGCCAACATTGCCACCACCCAGGCTTTCGTGCGCCTTTCTTTCCCATCAGTGTCGGGGCTGGAAATGGATAGCCTCTACTGCTGTCTACACACAGTGGGTGGATGGACGCCAAATAATGCGATAAAAGCTGAGAGAACGGCCCTGCCTCAGTTAGCAGCTCTGATCTTGATGGACAGGGGCACTGTAATGACGGCGTGACACCGTGGCCTCACCTGGCTAAACTAGCTGTTCTGACAGCCTTGTTGGCCATCCATAATGGAAGCCCTTTATACAAGCTGACTACCACTGATGGGTTACTCAAAAGATCACCAAGGCCCTCAGCTAATGAAACAATTATTTTGAAAAATATGCTATATTTAGTGCTTTCATAATAAGTCAAAGTTGTTTTTGTGGAGTGAAATGAAATAGTCTCATCTGTAAAATCATATGTCTTAATTTTACTTTCAATCCCCGAAAAGGTACTTTGAGTGATGGCATAAAACCTGAGAAATGAACGATTTACAAAGCCGTCAAATATGCATCAACAGACACCGCAAACCCTGTGGTTTGTAATGACATCACTGCTGTGAGCCAACCAGAGCACAGGGGCCATGGCCTTTTCATCTGGCCGTCGTCTGTCATCTCCAAGATGCCGCTGTGTCTGCCTCAGCTTTATTTGCATTGGCTTTTGCATACATGTGTGTCGCTGCACACATTCTGACTCCGCGAAATCAAAACAAAGGGGAGTGACTCTACGATAACATACAGCAGATATACACAGATCCAGCACAGAGGAAGTGACTGGGCAGAATTAACACAGTATGTATGCCATTGTCACTAGCTCACTAGCCAGTGAGCAGCCAGTTAGCAGCCAGTGGGAGGATGTGATATTCCTGGGGGTGAAGGGGTTAGAGGGGTCTGTGTGTCTGTGTTACCAGTCACCTGCTGCTAAATCCTATTAGCAAGGCCCGGGGGTTAAACCAACCATCACCATTAAAGACTTGTCAGGGGACACAAATAATAGCCCACAAATAATAGGACTGATTGCTACAACTCACAAATAATAAGGTGCTCTGATGGAAAATAATCAATTAGTGATAATAGGGAGAGGCATGACAATGTGATGATGTATCCAAAACAAAGAGAAAAAAAGAAATTATACATGACCCCATTACCGAGGTACATAGCGGATTTTTTTTTTATTCTACAATTGATTGACAGAACTTAATATAATGGCTGTAAGTGACAGTAAGTGATAGCCAAAAATGAAAACTGAATGTGTTTTGAAGCTGTAAATCTTTGTTAATGTTTGTAAACAATGTCATGAAATAGACGTTTTCTTTTTCACTCGTGAAAGTTTGAGTTGCATGGAAGGAAATGTGGTAAACAAAAGCGGAAATATGGGGTTGACCTGCTCATGAAACTAGTAATATGCTAGCTAGAAACCTTGGCGGTTAAAGCTCAATGCTGCCTGCAATGCTAAGTTACACTGCAGTAGTTTTTCACATGTAATGTCTACTTTTTCACACTCATAACTCATCACAGTTCAGATTCTGCATTTCTATAAGCAGACTGTAGAAGGTTCTGTCTTAACTTTTCGGCTACACCGGTGACAAAATAGTGTTATAGTTTTTAGGCCTTCAGGACTGAACCTGTAGGACAGATACTGTTAGTCAAGGATTAGAGAGTGTCAGCCTAAACATTCCCATATGTTTTCTAAAGTGAGGAAAACAAGGTGAGAAAAAATTGGCAAAGCAAGTGTTAAATGAGATGAGAAGTGACAGTTTACATCTCCAGCCACAATTAACACGTTGATGGCGTTTTTCGCCGGGCACCTCACAGTGATAATGCCTGTTGTCAAATCTGTTTAGCACGCCAAATCTCCTGGAGCCTTCAGCTAGGCAGCAAGCTTTTGACAGATTGAAGGTTCAGAGATAGGCTATCATGACAGATGGAAGCTGGCATCGATGTTCAGCTCTCGCCAATCACAGGGGACCTGCCCCCCTTATTCTGCAGGGCGCAGCTCCGCAACCTTCCCCCCTCTGATGGGAGCGGGGGATGGCATTGTTAAGCAGTGCATCTGTGAGACTCAGTCTCCTCTGATGGAAGCATAAGGCAAAGAGCTCTCAAGCAAAAGACGGCCACTGCTGTAAGCGCATTTCAGATATGATGGGAGGCTAGCTCCAGGGAATTGTGGAGGAGAAAAAGTTTGAAACATTTTGAGGAGCAGAGGAGGACCCAGGAGAGAACAGTGGTTGCGGCAAGGCTCAGCTATTCAGTAATGCCATCATTAAATTTGATTATCACCTAAATGCTAGCAAATGCTCTTTACAGTCACAGCACAATGCAATTTGACAGTAAAATTGTAATATTGAATATTCCCTGATCGTTCTCAATATCTGATTAGCGGATCGACATTTTTTCATCTGACCAGCAGAATCTCACCTGCTTAAATACTTAATATTGATAGGGGAAATCAATTACGCATCCTTGGCTTGTGTGTAAAGTCCTCTTTAGAACTCATACTACAGTATGATCACCCTTAATGAGATCCATCTGAAACAGTGGCACTGGAGGAACTCATTAAACTGAGCCTGTTCTAATCAGACAGGCTAATATGGTTTTTGCAGACATCAGAAATTGTTCTGAAAAAGAAAAATACACTGGGGCCTCTGAAACAGGAGAAGGGATCCTATAATTAAGTATCTGCCACGCGCTGATGATATCACGAGTGTTAATGATCACTATAATGACAGTTCACACAGCACCCAGTTGATTTACAATACACCTACTGTGAGGCACCGCTGCGACAAACACCGTAGCAAACATTCACAAGAGCAAAACATTGCTTTAGATTAAAAAGCAATGAGTTGAACCCAATAGGTGCTTTGAGGGGAAGGAATGAAATGCTTACTTGCACTACAAAATTTCCTTAGGTAGATAACTTTGAGATGCGGGGTTGTTGGTTTACTTGTTGGCAGGCAGCCCTCTAAGTTGTTTGGTCTCTCCCTCCCTGTTTAGGCGAACACATTGTTGATTCAGACCCATCATGTTGAGGCTTGAGGTCACCCTGTCTCAGGCTTGGCTAGTTAGCAGCAGCCCACCTGATGGCCCAGAGGAAATCACAGCAGCCGCACTCACAGGAGAGGGCCTGACAGCCAGGCCCCGCACCAGAGAGAGGGGTCCAGCCAGGGGGGTGGGGAGGGGAGGGTCAGTATGGGGGAGGGAGAAAAGAAAGAGAGAGGGTTCTGGAAAAGAGGAGGGCTGAGGTCCATGTAAGCCTGGGAGGGAAGAGAGAGAGAAAGAGAGAGAGACGGCTCCAGCCAAAGACAAAGCTATGGTGAAGGGCCTCGATGATGAAAGAAGGATGTGGAAAAATAGAAAAAGGGTTCTGAAAGTGAGTGAGATGCACTTATTGGTTGGTATAGCAGAGAGAGAAAAAAAAGAGAGACGAGAAATGAGGAAGACAGCTGCTGGGTTAAGTCGTAGAAAAGCACAGAGGGGAGAGAGGTCCAGTCGGAATAAGAGAGTGATGAGGATGAGAGAGGTGGAGGCTCCAAAATTTGGGCTGGGGAGGAGAGGGAGTATTTGTTCAGTCGGATATATGGATGCATATAGGGGGCTGGTCTAGTGGTCTAGTCATCGAACAGCGGTTTCCATTCAGGCAGAAGCGAAACTGTGCTGTGTAAATGAAGTGAGGCATCAGTGTAAGTTATCCTAGGGCAGTGATGCTGCTCTTGCAGAGAAAGCGTTGGATGTAAAATGCTGTGATGAACAGCAGACATTTCCAGTTCACAAGTCTCCCAGTCTCTCCTGAGAGTCTGCTTCATCCCTATTATAGCCAATAATAGCCCATTGTAGTCAAATGCTCTTTCTCTTCACTGTGACTGAATGAGGACACATTATTTACTGAGAGGAGACAACGCTAATACACCAGCTTCATTCCACTGCAGAAAACTGCTGACAGGAAGAGGGCAAAAATCATAGCTTTTCCCTTCCAGAGGATGTTACACTTCTTTATATTTATAGTTATGTTTAATAACATCCAACTATCTGACAATACACCTCCAGACAACCTCCACAGCCGCTGTCATCGCAAGTTCTACTTCTAGGTGGTAGACTGAAGAGGTGGAAACCTATGATGTTTTATTTCCGCTTCCTAAACATGGTCATTCAGTACTGTGTGCAAGTAATAGAGTAATAGAGTATTTGACACGCCAAACCAACTACAATAATATCAAACCAGTGGATATGATCGTATAATCTGCATTTAAGGTGGAGATTAGAACATTTTTGAAAGAAAATATGAGTTATATAAAGCCAACGCCTCAAGAGTCAAAATTTCTGATTACTGATGATGAGCAATGCACAAATGAAAATGTAAAAAAATGATCCAATTAAATATATATACATGTTGATACCCGATAAAACCGGACTTAATCTCCATGGATAAAGACCCCCCTGTCCTGGAGCATTTTAATGGGGCAATGACTGTAAAATGCAGATCAAAACCTCACTGTATCCATGTCCCATTAAGCGCAGTTTCTTTAGGTTTCCATTTTGTCCAAAGGCATCCAGAGACAAATGCCTCACTGCAAAGTCATATACCATTAATGCAGCCAGTGGTGCAGCAGCCTCAGAATCTTATTATCTTAGTTGGTTCTGCCTCATTAGCTGTTCCATGCATATTAATGGATGGGAAATGGAAAACTATACCCCATTTAAGAACACAACACGCTCAAAGTACTCGCTGCATCGAGGTTATAGGAAATAACTCACTCTGCAAATTGCTATCATCGGGCTCCTGGCAGAACCCTGCTGTTTTCTTGATCCAAAAGCCCCTGGTTCCTTCACAGAGACAAAGTTTCATTAACCTGCACTGCATTCAGATGCCATTATGGCTCTAATTATGGTACATGCCCGTGCAAGGATCTGGACCATTGTGGCGGGCTGTCCCGTCGCCGAGGCCGGGGTCACCCCCACCGCTGCCGGGGGTTCCAGAGAGAGAGGAAGATGTGCTAATCTCAGGTGCATTGAAGCTGGCTTTGTAGACTTATGCAGGCTTATCTATCATGGCCGCGGCTGCATTAGAGGAAAGACCTTAAGTTTGTAGGCATTGAAGTAGAAAGGAGAGCAAATTAAATTCTTCTCATCTATCTCCTCAGCTGTGTCCAGATTGCATCAGTTAGGAAACCCCTTGGACTCTTGAGGATAAGGAGCACCTAGCAATGCAGAGGTAACTCCGCTTTAAGTTCTGCCTATTCTCCACAGTAGCGTGTAACAGAATGCTGTAATATACCACCAGGCACTCGTTGATTAGAAAAGCGGGATAATGACAATGTCTCCGGTGTCCTAGACTTGACACATCTGCCAACCGACCAATGGAGACCTTCGTTGAGGGAAGCAAATAACACCTCTGTCCAGTGTCTCATTATCCATGAAAGTATCTCCTCGGCTTCCTCTGTCTAATCAAAGAGAAAGGAAACATATGAACACGTTGAGAAATTCCAGCATGAGGGGGAATGAAACAGTTCCCTCAGCGTTGAGCACTGCTCACTCACAGCAGATAGTGGAGGTAAGAAGTTCCTTTGGCAGGTGCTCTGGGCTGTCAGGGCTGTAGATGAGTTCTGCTGCTGGATAACATCTTGCCAAACGCTCAAGGCTTGTCAGTTAAGTTTGCCAGAAAAAGGTGGACAGCTACTAACCTCTCTGAGAAAAGACAAAGACCAAAAGTAACTTTCAAACCATAAAATAGGGCAAGAAAGTTTGAAGTTCTCTATTCTCATGGAGGGATACAGTTATTGTTACAGTGATGAAGGTAAGGAACCTTTAAATGTTTCAATTCATTTCATGCAGACACTGTGCAAAAGGTGAATCTCAGATGTTGCCGCTACACACACCGGAAAATGATAGAAATATTACTTAATTCATAAAAAAGTCATAATATATTAATTGGTCACTTTAATAAATGTGAGTGTATATTTGTGTGTGTACATATAATGTGTACATATAATCAGTACTTGTCTCTTGAGATGTCAATAAATATGAGATGTGTTAATAAAGTTAAGGATTAATAAAATGTGTTTCCACCTCCTTTGGTTTGTCTGGTGGGACTATTGGTTTATTCCAGTTATTTTACAGACTGTACAGTGGTAATATTCAGAAGGTTTTCTCGGAATTATAAGATCTTTTCTCATAATTACGAGATCTGTTCTTGTTATTACGAGAAAAAGATCACCAGGCTGAAGTTGGCTTATGACTCACTGGTTCTTATTTGCGAGTTAAAGGAAAAAAACTCTGTTTTCAACATGCCAATACACACGTTTTCACTTCAGCTATGTAGACTAACTTAATATTATTAACTACTAATACTTTATAACTACTTACTAATATTTTAAAGTCATTCACTTAAATCACTGTCGCTGTCAGGTGAAAACCTTGTAACTCCAATTTTGGTAATTTTCATTTTTTAACTTCAGCTGAAGGAATACATGCTCCTCTATGGGTTCAGAAAAGTCTACATTAATTGGTTTTATGAAACCTTTTCAAAACCAACTAACCAACTAGACAAAATGCATGGTAGTTAAGCTAAAAACAAGGCTGTTTTTCTGAAACTAAAAAACTGAAAATATGACATTTTGGAGATACAAGGTTTTCATCTGACAACAGTGTTATGTTTTACACATTTAGTTATGTGCACAACAACATGGCATAACTTTGACAAAGTGCTGATGAGCCAATAACAATCCAGGTCTTCAGCTTTCCACAACAACATAAAATGTGTGCTGGACCAGACCCAAGTCTATTTCCTTCGAGAGTAGAACTTCCTTTTGACCAGAAAGAGTTGTAGTTTGGCCCAAAAACATCTAGGACTCTTTTTATAACATTTGCACACAGCACCATTTTGCCCCCTGATTGGTGTGGAAAACCATACCAGCCCAGGCTGGAACCAATACTGTTTAGCAGCGCTTGAATTTCCCTTTATAGGACTTATGTCATATAGTTTGGTATTAGTTCAACATGACATACTCTATGGTAGTATTGGAAATATATCATACTATATCATACTAACATAATATATCATCATATTATTTCATATATCAGACCACTATTTCTATTTCAAAATCCCTTTTGGGTCAGGCTAGAGACAATTTGTTTTGAAAAGGTTGTAGATTTTCAGTTTTATTGCTAAAATCAGTCGTATCATGGCCCAAAGTAATTTAACCCTTAGAGTTCTGGACTGACAACACTGATGAGATTACAATGACAACTTATGTCATAGTTATTCATATATAACATAATTTAACTGAATGATACTAAAATATGTTGCTGAACATTGCTACAGTGTAAAATGTGTGTATTGACTTGTTTCACCGGGTTAGAAATGGATACATTTTCCCTTAACTCGTAAATAAGAATAAATAAGAAAAGCGAATCAGAAGATCCCAGAATAACGAGAAAAGATCTCAGAATAATGACAAAAGATCTCATTATTACAGGAAAACCTTTGTTTTTCAAGATGAATGTAATACGCTTCTGTACTCTATCCTCAGAGACTAGCTGATAATAAAGAAAATGGGAGGTAAACTAATTCATAAAAGCCTGGAATTGATAAGCCAAAAAGATATTAATTCCACCATGACTGATGCTCCATCTTCTAGCAAGGCGAGCCATCCTTTATAGCGTCGTTGGTAAATCCATCATAGTGATGATCTTAAGGTTCTGGGTACAACGGGCCTGGAAACCTTGGACATGGAATGATTCAAGGTATTTAATTACAAAACACAGGGCCCGGCGAAAACGTTAAAGCGTTTTTATTTCTGTGTTTCTCACCGTGTAGCCCAAGGTAGAACCACGCGTGGCGTTCCACCATGAACCTCAGAAAAAAGTTCCACATTACACCTGCAGTTCTGCGGGGACAAGCTCAAGAACCCTTAAAGGTGCTAAGCGGCACTTTTTATTTAGAGTGTACTGGTAGGTATAGTTTTGTTTTACTGTCTCTTACATCCAGCTGAAGTAGTCCCGCGAGATACCAAAGGTGACCTCCTCTGTAAAGGGAGAACAGGAGCCCTAATCCCTCTCAGGTGAGCTCAGCTCTTCCTCTTCTGCCTCCTTTAAGCTGGCGCTCCCGCACACATCCCGTCTGCCTCGTTCACCGCGGGTTCCAGTGGTTACAGCAATGAATCTGACTTATTGAACTATTCTAATATGGCCACATGAGTGAATGGAGCGCAAAGGCATTACATGGAGAATGTGGCGAGTGGTATTGATCCGCCAACATGAGCGGGGCGAGCCATCTGTAAACCGCTCCAGCTGCTTATCTTTGATGACTCTCAGCACTTCTGGAAGATTTAAGGAGAGCCTCAGAGATACTCAGCTTTAGTGAGAGGACGTCTTCTCTGTCATTTCCTTTGGAATTTGCAAACCACTTGAATTATTTTGACCCCATGATTGCAAATACAATCAAAGCACATATGCTTGCAGAGTGCAACACTTATTTCAATAAAGCCTTTTCCTATCTAAATCATTTTGCTTTAATTATAGCAGCCATAACAATGAACCACAGTGAGATAAATAAATAACTTCACTGTCCTCCCTGGAATTGTGCTGATGTGGAGGCCTGCCTAGGCATTATAAACCTAATTAGCAGAAGATTACTATGCAGTGTGCAAGGCTGTGGTCCAGAAAGACATCATTAGGTCTTCTGATGGGGATATGCCTTCAGCACATTGATTCTTTTTTGCTCCAAGAACAATGCAGATTGTAGACTTTATAATTGGGCTTTCAGGTCACTTGTGACTTCCACTATGTGTGGCTGGCGATCTCCATTCAAACAAAAGAAGCCGAGAACACAAAGACATGCCCTTTGAGTTCAAGGAATGGAGAGGATGTTGATGGATTATGAGACGCACCAATGAGACAAAACAAGGATCATGCGTGCAAATACATACTGTATGGCTGTATAACGCTAATACTTATACTTATATTTATATACTTATATTTCACCCATCCACATATTCACAAAAAAACACTAACAATAGGACTGTGCGACTTATATTTGGGCATAATACAAATGAATCTGTTATGACTATTACATTCCAGGTTGTAATGAGCCTTATAAACTTGCTTTTCACATTTGACATGCACTTCAAAATGAGTGATAAAACAATAAAAACACATTGTTTTTGTCTAGCATTACAGTTACAGTGACAATTAACTACTCTTTCACTATTATAAAGTCACTTATGCCGCAATGCATTGAAATGGATCAGTGACTGTAAAAGGAAGCGCATGTTAAGGCTAACAGTAAAAACTGCTAACCATAAAAATTCCAATGTTCTTTTCTTATTTGTCTTGCTTGGGCTGCATTTTGTTTGCTTGCTTTGCATTCCTCTATGTGTGCTCATAACAGAGCTTGTTTAATCAGCTTTGCCTGCTGCCTGCCTATCCGGACCCGTCCGTCCTGTGCTTGTCTCCAGCATTTCTCTCTCTCTCTCTCTCTCTCTCTCTCTCTCTCTGGCTGGCGTTTGAAACGGAGCGCTGCAGCCCCATTTGAGGTATGATAATCAGCTGATTAGCCGGCGAAGTCCTTTTCCCAGAGGCTCCTTTGTGTGCAAAATCCTCACACTCAATTGACATGTGGACATCATCAAGCTGATGAAATGCAATTGTAATGAACAAGTGAGGCAGAGCATCTGCAGTGGGACCCTGAACGAAAAGGACCCTTCCCTCCTGACATGCTAATGCAGAAAGCTGCTCTCTGCCTGTACGCCCCGTGGGTCCCTCATGGAAATGTGAAGAGATGCATATTCAAACCGGCGCCGTCTGAGGGGGCTAGCTGTACGGAAGAGAGAGACGGGAGAAAAAAACCCTGTGTGGACTTGGCCAAATGCTAATTCTTAGACAGATTATATTGCATCACGCGCAGTAATGATCTGACAGTTCATTTGTGAGGAGAGTTCAGGATCTGAGGTTTAATGCTTGGGTGGACGCAGGTGCCGAGCCCCAGCTCCTCAGAGCTGTCAGAGGCAGGCAGGGGGCTGCTGTCAAATTATCCCAGTTAAAAAGGGCTGAGGCGCCTGCAAATATGAAAGACATTTAAGAAATTAATGCATTCGTATTCAACACATATTGCAACAGTGTTTCATTAGAGGTGCTCTCGTCGTATTAAAACTGACATCTGACCTTTCACATTTCTCCAAGGCGCTCAGGAACATTCTTATTACATACATGTTAAAGTCAAAGGGAAGGTAATCGTGATAACTAGCAATAATTAAACAAACTGACATTTTAGCACCTTCGCTTTCCCCGTTATTTCTGCTCTCGTGTCGTCACACGGCGGGATGGTTATAAAAGGCATGTTTGTGCGTGAATGAGGGCAAATAAAGAAAAAGATATGCATTGTGAATCAGCTGGAGCTGCGCGAGTATCATTTACAGCCCAAGTAAACCTTCGTTTTATCGCTCAGTTGTTTTGTGCTATCCGGGAGACTTATTGCCGCCAGTACTTTTTTACTGCATAATCTTGCTGTGATTATGATAAGCATGCATAATGGAGACAAATTCCATTCAGTTTCCCTGATCAACGTTTCCTGCTTTCATGCATAAAATACTCATCACAAACAGACACGAGGAGGGAAGTCCTGGAGACTATCAAAGTCAAGGTTTCATGAATTACAGCATCACCATCCTTCCAACGGGGGTGTCGTGCAGCAGCTCACAAAATCTTACCCGAGCAAATCCTACTTTTTACAAACAGATCGAATCATGTGCATTAAAGTATGCACACGAGCACAATGCAGAGCTGTGCTATGAAAGGAAGGTACAGTTGGCCGAGGTCAAGCCAGATAAACAGACTGATGATGCCATGCATACTGTTCTATATGGATAGATGTAGGTCATTACACCTATGGCCTCCAGTTGAGCTGCTTTGTGATGACAGGACCTCTGGGCTTGGACCTCCGCGATAGAGCAAATGGGCAGTCAGCAGGCCCCCTGGTTCCTGAGCCTGTTGGGGCACTGAGGTGGCAGGGGCTGAGAGGGTCAAAGACCCTGAAAGCAACACTATCCCTAACCCGATGCAAGCCGGCTAGACCCTAGGCTCTGAGGTGGGCTCCCTCCCACCAGGTGTTCAGGTTGGCATACGTGTCTTCAGGGTATGGAGTGCCGCTGGCCGCCCAGGACTACACACAGTGCTGAGGGTCAAACATGGAGCCATGCTGGACCAGCTGTCGCTTTGCTGTTCCCCCCAGCTCTGAGCCAGGCCCACTGGAGAAGGCCAGATGCGCACGCTCACTCTTCTGCAGCTAACCACCATGCCTGTCTCATTATCTGCTCTCAATGCATTTGCTTTATATATACCAAAATCATTATTTCCAGTAAGCAGAGATGTTGCAATCATGGCAAAAAATATCCAACTTTGCGCAATAGAACGTGAGGGTGTGCATGACGTGACAGTTCCTGAGTATTCCCTTAGTAATTGGCAGGGTCACTGCTCAGTGTTGACAATCAGCATACAAGGGCATCCATTCATTTGAAAAGGCTAAGCTACCATGCTCAGACATGTATGCATCCAGATCACAGACCCGGAGCTGCTTTGGAAGCAGCAGCACTCCATCTTCTGTCTGACTGCCGCTAAAAGCATGAAAGCAGCGGTGAGATTTCATTTGGCTAACTGACTGAAGGCACTGAGGGAGTAAAGCTTGCTAGAGAGATTTATACACCCAGCCTGATGCCTCCTGCTCCCCATAATAGAACAAAAGCTTGTTGTCTCCTCCAATTACAGATGTCAAAACGCTTATTTTGAGGGTTGTGATCTTTTCCCTTTTAATCTGCTAAGATAAAAGGTCTTGGCTTCATTAGCATGTGTTCTCTCCCCCCAGACTCAGACTCTCTGCAAGCAGCCAGCGCAGGCTTGCAGCCTATTACCCACTCTGGGGGCCATTAGGGCCTAACATTAATGATGTGTAATTAGCATATGATGACAAATAATAACAATGCACTCCCATTCGATGTAATGGGGGGGGGTAATAACATGGAATCCCACTGTTTCAACCCTACATAAAGCTCCCGATATTTATGTTTTATTGCCCCCGCTGTTGTTCAAAGGTATAATGGAGTGGGATAGTCACTGTACCTGCATGCATTATTCAAAAAGAGTGTGTTTATCCAGAAATATCACAATTACAATACATCAACACGTCAACGTGCTTAATCTGCACAAACCCCGGGCGCAATTTAATCATTCTTAATGACAGCAGAAGTTTCAACACATTTCTATGTGTTCCTCTCTGCCAGAAAACCACTTCAGGTTATTGCTAACTGCCACTATCATACGGTAACTCTACAAAGTCCAGCGATACACACGGAAATCTTAACGCGCACTCAATTCGACAAATGGGCCAAATGGGCAGGTAATGGGGCATCTATACCTCTCTTCAGATCTTAACTGCAGCCCTAATTTCTAAGTTTATCTATTCAAGTTTAATGACAGTGGGAACACAAGTTAAATGGAGGGGTATTAGTAGACAAGTGATCAATTATGCTGTAGAATAGAGGCAAAGCGATCAGAAGTGACAGACTGTCTTCAAACGGCTCTTCTCATCCATTAAACAAGCTG
The DNA here is from genome assembly GCA_900323365.1 of Monocentris japonica. Classification (NCBI taxonomy): domain Eukaryota; kingdom Metazoa; phylum Chordata; class Actinopteri; order Trachichthyiformes; family Monocentridae; genus Monocentris; species Monocentris japonica. The sequence goes on from OOFE01010897.1 coordinate 29,226, forward strand.
CCTGTTTGTGTCAGCTGCGGGTCTGGAAGAAAACCATACAATTAAAGAGACAACGCATGTTTACACACACATTCATATGCAGCTCCAACATAGAGCATCTTGTATTGTGTTGTGTGTAACGCAGCCCGCGCTACTTTTCATTTTTCACATCTGTCACAAAACAACCCATCACCAATTATACCAAAGCACAAACACGGCCGGTTTTAAATTTGTTGGTTACCTCCTGTAAAGAAGATGGTGGGGCATCTCCAAATCAAACTACTGAAAGCACCTCAAAAAAGTAGCAATTGAATGAATATATCGACAGACGCAAAAGTGAGGTGCTGCTGAAATAAACAAGTGTGCGATGTTGTGAGACATCCCGCAATCAGTGTGTTTTTCATATGAGAAGTAGAATTTGGTATATATCAAAAAAAAGAATAAAAAAAAGTTTGTTGTACTTTTGTCAAAATGCATCACCCAGGGGACTTTCTATGTAATTTACTATTGATTTATTGATTACTGAAAAACCCTAGTATATATTGCCATGTGGATTTAGCACTTAACATAACTTGTCCTGTCACGACGGTAATGTGACAGGACATGTATGTATTTTATATAGTATAATATAATTACTATCCTGAGAGTATCAGAGTATCACACTGAATAAGATAAAATACAAAAATCCTGTAGTGCATGAAGGCAAAAGTGCAAAAAAACCCGATCCATTTTAGCTGTTTAAAATTGAATTTGTTCCTTCCGAAATGTAGACATTCTCTTTCTCCAAGCAAGCAATGCAGGGCTATTTGAAACCCTGTTTACAGCACCCAGATCTCAAATTGACTTGCTAATGTTAACTTTTATTCCGTTGCCATGGGTTACCATGTCGTATGATTTGACACCAAGCTACAGACACTGCTGATTAGTAGCATCCAGTTCTGTCCATCTCTGTGCATCACTGAACCATCTGGTCATTTATTCACTAATAAGCCCCTAATGGCCCAAATATCCAGCGGCCTGTCATTGTGACATGGCAGAAAATGCCTACATCTTTCAACTCGCCTTGACATGTTGCTTGTTTCACATCAAAACTCGTCATTTACAGGAGAGAAACTCAGAGGGGTAAAAACTTGACCTAATCTGCAGTGTTAACACTGAGGCAAGGAGCTTTGTTATCTGCTAGACTGACTGAAAGGATGTTAATGCATTCATTCCTCCCCACTTCAAGATCGTCTTTTCTGCCACGGGGAGAAGGATATGAGTGCTGTCAATAGGAATTTGATTATGCACACATTGATTCTGCGCTCCAAAAGGAAAGATTATGCACAGCCCAGACTGCGAGCTGCTGTGAGAGAATGCAACATGCTTCTCCTTTCCAGGCGTGCTTCTGCAATGCATTCACGTCCAACCTGTCATTTGTCGCCAAAACATTGACTTTTTGCCATAAATATTTCCAGATGAACAAAGCCAGCTGGAGTTGTAATTGGTGACATGCAACCATAAATTTAACCTTTGCAGAGACACTGGTGGCAACCAATTAACTAGCCATTGAATAAAAAATATCCTCAATTATCTGTCTCATTACGGCTATATTGGACTGCACGTACAAAGAGCAAAGAGCAAAGAAGATATGCCGCACAAACAAGTAGTTTCCCCAGGATTTTTTCCTTATGCAGGATTACTGCAGAAAAATCTTGAAAGGTATACAACTACAGCTGCAAATATAATACAATATACTATCAATGGCAAATGATAATTAATAATTAATAATAATTCTGCTCATCACTTTTTTCACATGAAATATGAAAACAGTTGTTGTAAATAAATATCTGTTACATAAAATTGTTAAAAGAAAAAAATTCAAACAAGATCCTGAAACTAATACCCCTCCCCCCTAAATCCAGTTATCATCGGTCTGATTGGAGGGTGAATAGGCCTCACGTTGACCGACTGGTTGCAGAACCTCTCTGTCAGCTTAACTAGCAGCCCAGGATGGTGTGAATGTATATTTAACTCCCTGTCACTTAGCAAGGCATGCACCCTGAGTCTCCATCAAGAGGAGCTAAGTAAGATGGAAGACGAGCAGGCTTTGGTTTGGAAGGAGACGGGAAATGCCACCTTTGGTGAACTCGCCTGGGACAGAGATCTCGCAGACTTATTTGAATGTTGTGCTAAGGGTTAGAGGATACAGAGTGTGTGGCTTTCGCACAGTTAATCTAAGTTCTATTGAAGAAATGTCGGGTGTGTGTAGTTTTTTTGAAGGATTTACTTCATACTTGAAGCATCCGCGGGAAAATCCCCCATTGCAGCTGATCTTTTCCCCGGACAAATCTCCTACGGTGCATTGGCATTGCAAACTTCTACCACGAGCAGGGAAAATAGAATCATCTGTCTTAAACCCTAAAGCCTCATAGAAAAGAGAAAGTTGTAACTATAGGCGCATACAGGGAAGCAAGAGCAAAAAAATGTTTTATGTATGCTGTGCAGAATCTGAAGGACTGAATATGAATCAGAGTATATATTTTGAGTCCAAATAAACCCTCCAGCTCTTCTAATTAGCCTCAGTGTCCTGATGCAAACAGATAGTCTCGTCTGTCTGTTGCCACTGCAGCTCTGTGGGCTAATTTATGTAAACTTGTTCCATTATACAGGCTGCTGAGAGTATCATTAAGGTTCGGCTCGGTTTTGGGGCTCTTTTAAAGCAAACCTACAATAAAGCACAGGCAGCTCGTCTCATTTGCTCCGTGTGTTGGATGTGTATTCTAATGAACGGCTTACAACAATGCGACCTGCCAGTGCAAATAATTAACCCAAAGTGAAACAAATTACATACTTTTCTGCCATCACAAAAGCCTCTAAAAGCAATCGTGTATGGCTTTCCCCAAGAATGTTTTGCTGATAGAGAAGCTAAGTGGAGAATTCTCGGCGATTCTGTAGCAACAAATGAACACTGAGCAGTCTCTTTATGCTCACAGAGATATCTAAGGAGGAGGAGGATAAACAACAATTATACTGCTCTCCCTGTCAGCACAGCATGCCTTGGGTCAGTCCATTAGAGATCACTGTTTGGTGCACTCTTGTGCCGGAATAAGAAGTGCACCCGTTTGCGGCCAGGCTTTTGACTGGCAGCTGGGACCTGGAGACTGTGTGTGTGTGTGTTGTGAGCTGCCTGCGAATGCAGAGGGGGATATCCAGACATAAACTTCCGCTGTCAGCATGGGCAATCATGGCACTTCATTGTCCAGCAGCATCATTACAATATGGTTATCATCTGAGCTTGAGTCTGACACCTTCTCCAGGACCTCTCCAATCACCCCCATAGTAGGCTTCAGTACCAGGCAGTCAGGGCAAATCTCTGCTTTGTGCTTGTCTGCCTTAATAGACTGGATGTCACTTCTGCCTGTGGAATGTGCCCGGTCTTCAGCTGTCAGTCAGAGGCGCGGGTGTCAGGCCGGAGCGTGGCTGGAGCCGTCTGGATTAGAGGGTAGTTACCATAGCTGTCAGATTACTGACAGCCTGACACCCCCTCTCCCAACTTCCTCTTATTGTTTCTTTGTTTCTCTCAAACATCCTCCAGATGGGAGAATTACCAACCAGGAGAGAGAGAGAGGGAGAGAGCAAGAGTCAGCGGGGCGGCGGGTGGGGGGGAGAAAGATACAAAAGCCAAGGCAGGTTTTAAAAGTTCTATGCCACGTTATCTTGGTGATGAAGTAAAAAACGTGCCTGGTAGATTCCCATAGAGAGGAGGCGGAAGGGAAGAGCGAGGATGAAAAAGAGAGCATTACACCTATTCCCACCTCTCCTTGTTATCTTTGGTATTCATGTCAAGGTAGGTGATTGTGTTGGTCATTAGTGTTCCTATACCCAACCGGGTGTCTTAGTTAGTACCTTCCAGGAGAGCTCCATCTTCGCTGAGAATTCACCTCTACGACTGCACCTGTCTCATACATCCTGAGAAACGTTGGGGGAATGTTCTTTAATTCCTCTTCCCTCTCTAAGACAAATTAACTAGCTTAATGTGGAGATGAAATACGGTAAGTAGACAGGCATGTTAAAATCACTTAGATATAACCTGTAATGACTTATGGAATTCCTGTGGTTCCTGGAAGTATTTTAATGATTGAATAGACTGCGGGGTGGGCTGCGGGTCAGCACATGCCTTTACATTTTTCATTCCTCTCATTTCAGTGACCCTGTATGGGTGACACTGTCATTCTGCCATTCTTAAATGAGCGCCGGACTAAGCGCGAGCTCTACATTAGAGAGAGCGATGACGACCCTGGACATGAAAATCCACATGCCATCGTCTGGCTAGCCCTCCGGTTGGAAAGACAACCTGAGGTTTAACTCAAAAAGGGGGTAGAATTTTCTTAACAAGGAAAAGCATACTAGGTAAAATAAGAACAATGTTGATTTGACTGTAATAGATCCTAAAACTCCCACTTTCAACTTCAGACAAAAAAATACATGGATGTAAAATGAAAAGAAATGAGGTGTTATGTTTGCAAAATACACTGATACACCACTTCAGCCCCGTGCCGTCTGAGTCTAAAACATAACCAAAGGCAGATTAGAGTTTGCCCTGACCTCCAATCTCCTCTAACAAGCCCGGCTACTAAAATCAGCTGCGCCGTCATGTACGGATAAGGATAATGAGAGCGGGAGCCTGAGGAGAGACCCAATGCAAAACAATTATAGTTAGTTACAGGAGCACAGGTTAATATTCTCTCATGTCCCTCTCTCCACACATTCCCTTTTGTCCTACATCAATCTTAATGAAAGTTATGAGACCTGTCCGCAATGATAAGCAGCCACTCAGGCGTACTCGGTGTCAAGGCTCCCACATCATGCCTCCCCTTCAGCCTATGTTTTGCATAGCCTAAAGCATCTATTAAAATCCCCTTGTAAAATTCATAAAACAAAAATGCGGTGGGTCAAGTCTAGAGGGAGCCAAAGTAAGCTGCTTATTAGCAGGGAGTCGAAAACACAGATCCAATTACAGATCCTGAACAAGGAGCACTAAGAATCAGCATTGGGGAATAAGTATTTTCCTTTTCTCTCGCCTTCAATTGGCCTAGGTGCAGGGGAGAGAGAGGGAGGTAGCAGAGAGCAGGATCCACGACTGGTAATTACAGTGGGAGTGTTTAGTGCATGAGCTAGAGTTGGAGCCATTCAAGTACAAACTCATGTAAATCTTCACTTTGCTTCAGATAGTAAATTGGTCGGGTTTAGGAGGAATCCCACAAGGAGCGGAGGAGAGGCGCTGCGCAGAGAGAAGCCATGAGCTCCAGAGATATGTAAAGAATCTCTGTCTGGAATTTGAAGGGCTACAAATTAGACCAGACATTAGCCTTTTTCTTCTACAGAGCCAGCAGAATGTGAATGAAACAGAATAAATAACTATAAGATGGCTTTTCCCCCCTTCTTATAAGATGACATTAATCCTTTCATGTGCAATGACAGCTAACAGGGTTTGACCCCCTCCCCAGACAGCCATATAAAGCCAGGAGATTTCTCAAGATCCCACCAAGAACAAGCTTGTGTTAATAAGAGGTCCTGATAGAGGTCTCCACCCAACATTTAATACTCTAGTTTACACCAACTCGCCCTACTCAACATGCTCAACAGATGGCTCTCATTAAACCAATCAATATTATTATGCATTTTATTCCATTAAGAATTTCATCCTTTCATTTGTATCCTTCCACATCTGTAACAAGCGGAGGGCGCCATTTTTTTTCTTGGGTAGTGAAGGCTGAAGCGTCTCTCAAGCGTACGGTGTCGTGAGCATTTGAGCCCTTTGAAAGAAAAAGATCAAAGGCGCCAAGTCCTTCTGCTGCTACTGGGTTCAAGCTGTAACCAACACAGACCCTGCTCTCCACCAAAACGCATAGTGGTGGGTGGCGAGCTGACTGATTGCCAGGAGTATACTGTCAGCATCACTCTCTCCATAGAGAACCATGATGGGGGACAGTGTGCAGGCAGTCCATGTGGACCCTCACACCAATACTATCAATTCTGTGGAGGGACGGTGGCAGCATGCATCTCCCATAATGACCCTCGGTGGGTAATGTGCTACACTAATACCCAGACAGGGTAATTCATTTGCACAAATGGACAATCCATCACATTTCTGCACACAATACATTCTGCACCAAACTGAGTGGATGCTGTATTTTGTTTTCAATACATTCCTGAAAAATAATTGCGTATTTTCAAATAGAAGTCAATAAGAGTATATTGCAATTTCTATAAGTGATATTTAGCACTGCATCATGTTAACGCATTTCCTGCATGTTATATTTTCATTTAAGACTGAAATGGTTGTTATCAGGCAATCAGTTAAGTGTAACACAATATGTAATATAAATGATTATAAATTGTAAAATTCACTTGTTCATAAATGATCACGCAGTTAACTAGAAACAACAGTGATGAAATTGTAATTGCACAATGACTATGTATAAATATTTAGTTGATGGTTTATTATAGCTGCAATATATGTGGGCGCCACAGGCTGCTAGCAACACCACAGGTAAAGGACATCAATCCTGAAACAATTTTAAAACATTTGCAGGGCTCGACTGGGGCACATACCATGCGCTTGCGGTGTTGTAGCTTGTGGCCTATGTCGTGAGTCATCCCCTCCCCTCTCTCTCTCTCCCTCTCCCAAATTTCCTTTCACTCTCCTCCGTACCGTCCGATAAAACAGAAATGACCTAAATGACACGAGGTGATCTTTTCCTCAATTTTCCTTACATTTCTATAGTCATAACACCTGACACTTTTTGCTCGGGGGTTAAAGTAAGTGCAAGGTCCCTCACAGTCTTAAATAAATGTTAACATAATGTTCGCGGACATTCCTGCACAATTACCAGCCGTTGGTAAGCCGCTGACATTATCAGGAAGGAAACCTGCATTACAAATGGGCTCCTCTTGAAAACAGCAGCAAACTGGCCACTTTATATTCACCAGTTTTTTCCTTCCCCTTTTCTTATTTCCCTTCTTCCCACTCAATTTCATCTACTGCCAATGGACTGATACCAAATACAATTTTCTATTCATGCAGCGAGATCAGACGCAAAGCAAATACGATCTGCGAGGTATGCAGCCCATAACAACATTGGCTAGTCAGTGTATGCCGATTAATTGGAAGTCTTTGTGCCGTGATTTCAGTCGAGTGCAGTTTGACTAACATCTTAACCTACTTAGTGCAATTAGTGCTTCATTAGAGAGGCTAACTAACTATTGCTTCTCTCCATAATGATGTGCAAGAGTGTAGACATAAAAGTACATAATCAATGGTTTCCAATTACTCCACAAGTGCAACCACTATTTCAAATAAACTGGCTAATAATATAGAGGCATTATAAAGTCTGAGGTAGTAGAACCATTTAATTGCAATGCAGTTCTTCTCAGCTCCAAGATTTTTTCACACTAATGAAGTGTCATACAAAAAAAAAGGCTGTATTGATTTTTTCACCACACAGCCTCCACCACAAATATGTAATTATCCTTTTTATATCTGGCAGGGGATTAAAGTAATCTATAGTATCTAGCCTTTGCGCTTCCCTGACAGGACTGTGCGGGGCTTTTACCCTTTTCAAAATATGCAGCTTTTTGATGAATGAACTTTAGACAAAATGCTGTTCTGTTCTATATTGTTTTGTCTAAAAACCTATATCCTGAAGACATCATGCAGCATGTATAGCTGCCTGAGCTTTCAGTACACAATCATGGCATTTGAAGCCCTGTCATCTCCGGGCCAGGCAGTTAGAGCTAACCATCAGCTAACACAAACACACACCCGCCCATCACACACACACACACACACACGCACAAAAACACACGCTTGCACGCACTCACACAATTTCTGAGGCGATGTGTGTGAAGCGGTGAACTCGGTAGAATTCATCACAGCTGGTTAATAAGGTTAATTTAATCCAATAATGTGTCCATGAAAATCACTACTTCCTCTTGAGCCAATTTCACTCTGCACCACACAAAAGCTCCCCGCTGTGCACTGTCAAACACACAACACGGCCACACTCATCCTCAGGCTTCACATAATAACAGCTCAGTCCATTTAAACTTTGGGCCAGATACTCTTCTGCTCCTCTCTCTCTCTCTCTCTCTCTCTCACTCTGTCTCTCTCTCTGTCTTTGCGTCTCCAGACCTGAGATGGACGAGCAACCTTAAGACTACCCCACGCTGGGCTGCCCTTCACGATAATAAAAAGCCATTACCTTGACCGCTGACACGAGGCCAAGTGTGAGGGTCAGAGTGATATTTATTGATGAAACTCTGAGCTCCCAATCTGCTGCACTCAGTGCGCATCATACAGCTGTCAGCACAGACAGGGATCAGGCAGCATGATGGCCCTCGACATGGCCCATCTATAATTTATGAACTACACAGAAAACAACCAGGAGACAACAGAGAAGCCCCGGCTGCCCAGGGATTACCCTCCAGCCCAGCTAAAGAGATCTGAGCGAGAACCATCTAAGGGCCACTGTGGGCCACGCTGATATGGGGCAGCAGGTAAGCACAATAGCTTGTGTTTCATATTCAGAGGAACCTCACCGGGATCCATCTCTCTGGAGGACACTGTTGTGAATAATATAATAGACAGTGTTTACAGTAGGGATGTAAAGTGAGTGCGCTGGTGCATCACACACCCCAGCACACTTCAGCTGAGCCCTGTAAATGAGCTAACAGAGGGGCAGAAGATGTAAAGTTTCACACTTTATTCAACAAAAAGCTCTGGGACAGCCCAGTGAGAGTCAAAGATGATGATCATGGACGTAGAGATTATTATTATTATTATTATTATTACATTGCTTCTTAATATTTGGGTGAGGTTACTGAGGTGAGATATGGGTCAAAAGGTGGCTAACATGGAACATGGTGCATAGTGACAGGAATTTTTCAGCTTTTACAAGAACTAGTAGTAGTAAATTCTACAGTAGTGTCATATGACTAGCAATCAAAAACATATTGTCATAGCAATACATGAAAAATAACATCTTCAGAAAATTATTTTGCTTAGTTCATAGTTTTGTGCTTGTTAATTATTACTTCAGGTATCAACAGTCTTGGGTGATAGTTTAGGATTTCTTTTCCCTAACAACTGATTTGTTTCCTTGGTTGATGTTTGCATTGTTATGCCGGTATTTTGCCAAATAAATCCCACTTGACAGTTCTTTGTGGGAAACTTTAATTGTGAATACACTTCTGGCCCATTTTTTTTAACACCAGGGTATTCTGTCTCCATTCTTGAATTCCCACCCAGATCAAATGCAATCCTTCATCGGCCAATTTCCCTGACACTTTCTTTTTATCCTCTGAATTTAGAGTGCTGTACATGCTGTAAGACTGACACATATTGTTTCTGATCAATAAATAACCATATAATTGAATACTGCTGCATCCCAAATGAAGCCCTCATTTACCAAGCTCCAGTAAGCAGGTTAGAGTCTCTGCCTATCTGAAGCTGACATTTCAGAATTCAAACACATTCAGGGCAGTGTCAGTGCACGGAGCAGCGTTTCCTGCTTTGGCTCTCTTTTCAACGTGGAACCATCTCCACCCAATAAATTATTCTGGGCATCTCCAAAGTCATTACACATTTATTTTGATCTCGCATCATAATTCACAGCTTGGCGCACAATGCATTTTCTCAAAATGCATGGTAATTCCTTGGTGCAGAGCAAAGTTATGATTCATTTATACTGGAGTGACAGCATAATGCAGAGACGTCAAAATCCATTAAACTGTTCAATGTCTTGGGGTTTATTTTTAGATCCAATTGAGATTTAACTGATGGTGAAAAATATACAGTCGGGTGTGTTTACCTCACCTTTAGAGAGAATGTGTTATGGTTCCAATTAATTTGTTATTCCTGTCACTAAAGGCATTGTCTATGTCAAAACTGTCACAGCGCTTTGGGCTTTGTTTTCTGAAGAATGGCATTTAATTTCACTGTAAGACTTTCCTAACTATATTCATTTAAAAGGTGTGCATTTTTTTTTGAGACCCACTTAAACTAACTACATGCTGATTTGATTGCTTATCACAATGGCAGATTGTAAAATTGCTGGTTGCTGCCTCGACCATTGAGCTAGTTAAATGATCATGCGCAGTTTAAAAGACATTCAATTATCCCACGGGTGCCTCCAGAGATAGGTGTTGAGAGGGAGCTTCTGCAGTCTGAGTGGGTGCTAAATTGCATTACGCTGCCTCTTAACATTGCTACCTTTGCGAATGATTTCCACTGTAAAACAATGCAAACGTATACTGTACTGTGGCACTGCACGTCAAACAATTGCATTGTAATATGTTTTAGTGACATCACGCCCAGAGGAACCCTGAGGACCAAAAAAAAAATGTTCAAAGCGCATTGTAAAAATGTAGTGTTTTCATGGTATTATTGTATATTTCATGGTATTTTTAAAGGAAAGATTTAATGAATTAAACCAATGTGAAATTATTTGAAAATACAAAATGAAAGAAAACATGTAATGTAATGTAATTGTCTGTGCGAATTATATTGTGTAGTGATTGTGCACTGCATAATACCTTGGTTCCTCTGTATGAAAGCCCAAAAGTGCAATGAGTATGGCTAGCTGCTCAGTGTCTGAGATGGGGAGAGGCAGGCAGGAGGGATTTTTTCCCCCTTTCTTCTACAAGGATTTTTTTGTGTGCAGTTATGGTCCATCATTATTAAATGTCTCTTGTTGGATGGGAGAGGCGCTTTATCAAAAACAGCCATTCATCAGGCGCTGTGCGAGACAGCTCACATCTGACCTCTGCGGCAATAATGCCGCATCAAGTAGGCCAACTACCTAGTTTAGCGGCAGAGCAGGGAGCAGGGGCCGGCTCCAAGATTAAGTGCGCTGTTTCAGGTTTTCATTCCCAGGGGCTCTGCCGGCTGATGTTGTATTGATTGCAAAAGTTTACCAGTAAGTATCACAAACAACAATAGCCAGGTCAACGATCGGTGATGCCTGAACCGCTATTCCCCGGCGGGGGGCTACACGTTCAGGGCTAAAGCACTGCCATCATCATGGCTGTGTGCAGGGCGCAGAGAGGGCTCTCCTGAGCTGTGCGAAGAGAAGTGCACTGGCTGTTCCAACTGACATTTAGGAAAGCGATATGTCAGTGTGAAATGAGCAAGTGTGAGATAATTATAAGCCTTTGCATTATAAAAGGCTGCATCGACAAACTGTCGGGCTGGCCTGCCACAAAGCACCCAGCACTGTGAGGCTACTCCTCATCCCATTTAATGGTTTGATAATTATTTTTTACATCCAAAGTAAAGACCACACAACTCTTGCACACATCTGTGAATGATCAAAATGTAGCATGGAGCAAATGACGAACAACGTAGCCTACTCCCAACACTACACAGTTCCTATATTGATGGTATGTTGAAGTCCAAGAAAATGACTGTTACCAAGCAAGGAAAAGCTACGCCGTCACATAAGTGAACAGGGCTGAGCAGTAAAGAACAGGATTCACCCTGAGGCCATCTCCGGCAGGCTGAATGATGGTGCATCCTTGGCCCTGCATGGAGGACAGCACACAACCCTCCATCACAGTGCCATCAGACCATTACCAAGGGGACTGCAACGCCCAGCCGCACCAAGCAGGCCTCCTCCACTGCCCCATGGAGCTAATCATGTGATTTGATGCAATGACAGTGTAATGACACAGATTGGTGGTGTGTTCAGCTTCCCCCTGCAGGAGGTACAGAGAGGAGGTGGTAAACACTATCCAGCCACAGAGCCAGAGACGCCACGTTGCAGAACGACTTGCAGGAGATCTCCAAGCACTCTCACACGTGAAATCAAGATTAATGGCGCTGCTGAGGGATTCTTTTATGTCCTTGAGTAACTATATTTCTCTTAATGAGGAACATTAGCCGTAATAAAACTACTCAGAAGTACAAGCCGTTAATTAATGCCTCCACATTACCAGTGGATGAGAATATGAGTAGTAGGACCCATTGGACCAAATATTAAAGGTGCAATCTGTAGGCCCATAATTTCCACTGCTCAGTGCTAATTCATCATTTTAGCCACCAAGATGTATCCCCATCGTGAATTTCTGAACTAGCGTGGTGAAACTTTGATTACTGTACTGCACATCATTCCTCATTAGACTGAAGCTGTCTTCAGCAGAGTTTTACATTCCTGTATTTGTTTATCGCTTATTATTATGAATGGTACCAATGAGCACAAAATCCTGCAAACCTGTTTGAAAGGTACAGAAAACTGTGTGTGAACTTGATGAAGTATCCCAACACTTGTAGAGATTGCTTCTGTTTTGTTCCTTGTTTTTGAAACTGTCTTGCTGCAGATGCTCCTCTATCATGCTGTCTGAAAATCCAGATATTCAACTATCCCAACACCACAGAAATGCATCTCTCTCACCTCCCTCTCAGAGCACCTTTATCTGGGCTATAATCCTGGCTTTAATGTGCCCTCGTTAGGCGAGCACTGTTGGCCCACACCAGTAGCAACACAGGGAAGGCCTCAGGCACCACTGGAATTAATTACAGACAAAAGCGATGGTGTTTGCAATTGTCATGCCAAATTTATCACTAGCCACTTAATGTGCCTCATCTGAACTGATCCACACTAGCTGAATTGCCCCAGGGCATCTATTCTTCCTCTTCCAGGGGTGGGGTAGCAGGGGTGTGTGTGTGTGTGTGTGTGCGTGCGCGCATGCATGTGTATACACAGGGCAGTCTGCATCTGCTGGGGGCCTGCCTAAATCCTGGGCTGGAGGCATTGTGTGCTAACAATGCCCCCAGCAAATACAGCGTGTAGAAGACCATAACAAAT
>OOFE01010900.1:6997-32216 GCA_900323365.1 Monocentris japonica
CACAAAATATGAAATCATAGGGGTGGTAATGAATGGGAGTGTGTGCGTGCGTTCGTGCGTGCATGCGTGCGTGCGTGCGTGCGTGCGTGCGTGCGTGCGTGTGTCTGTGTAAGAGAGAGAGGGAGAGAGAACAGGAGGGAGGGAGTATTTGAGTGTTGAATTCCTGAGGGAAAACATGAAGCAGTTTGGATCATTAGACATATTTGAGATTTGTAGATTAATTGGTACTGGGAATGTAATAATTTCACAGTCAGGATCCTGGCTGTATACAGTATATTACACAGAACTGACAGTAAGTAATCCGGCATCTGGGAAGTTGTAGGCTGTTAGACTGTCTGGTGTTATAAGTATGAACTTGTGAATTCAAATTAAGGTAAACTTTCTGACTGCTTGGGGTAAACCCAAGTTTTCAGTATCCATTGGCTGTGTGTGTGTGTGTTGAGTAAAGGTAAGCATTTGTAAGAAACAGTCAAATGAAGCTACAAATGAATTCTCCATCACTGAAACTGTAAACATTTTCCCATGTGACATCATCAATCAGCATCACAAATCCAGCCCTCGAAAATCTTTTCATTCCCTCTTGTCTGACTCTGGCTGGCTGTAGAGATTTCAAATGCAAGGCTTTCGTTAACAATAAGTAACAACTGGTAACAATTAGGTGTTTACAAGATGGAAGGTATGTGGCTTGGAAAACACACATTTCTTTTCAACCATTATTAACTATGTGGCGAGACAGCGAGGAGAAAAACACACACCCTGTTTCAGTAAATGCATCATTCTTTAAGGCAGCCACCATTAAAGTCTCCAGAGAATCAAATCTAAACGCTAAATCAAAAATAGGCAAGTGGCCTATAAAGACAAAGAACAGCAAGCAAAGGACAGTGTTTGTTTTATTGTTTTATTTTTTTTATATAACACCAAGCTTGCTTGAAAATACTGTATCCCACCCTTTGGGTTCCATGTTAAAATCATCAGGTCATTTCATTTAGGTTCATTTAATTTTAAACCACTAGTTGAAGACTAGAAAACCCAAATGCTGGAATGTATTTTTTGAAATTTTATTTTTTCATTTATATGAAAGGGCTTCTCTGTTCCACTTCCAAGCATAGATTCTTTTCGTACACTGCTCCACCTTGAGCAAACTGTCTGTGGCATCAGACCAGTATCAGTGACTTATATCCATTGTTAATAGACATTTAAAGGCCCTTCTGAACAATTTGACTTTGAAACGACCTCCCTTTGGGCTATGGAAATCAGTATCACCTTTTAAATCACTTCTTAAAACTCACCTTTGAACTTTATCCTTTAATGTGATGACCTTTTATTAATTCTGTGTACTTATTAATTTACCTCACTTTTTATGTTTTACTTTGGTTTTTGTTTTGCTTTTATGTTTCTCTGCTTATATTGCTTTTTACAGTTTTTCCTTTTTTGCTTTATTTACTCTTTTGTAGCTTTTTTGAAACGTTTATCATTATTATTATTATTTGTAGTAGTAGTAGTAGTAATAATAGTAATAGTAGTAGTATCAGTATCATTATCAATATCAATATACAGTGCCGTCACTGGTCGTAGAGCCAGCTCCGTCTTTCTAGTAATACCTCTTCATTCCACTAGGGGTAGCTAGCTAGCAGCTTCCAAGTTAAACGTCTGAGCTCCGTGATGGGCGAGTAGAGAGCTGGTTTATTTAACTTCAGGAGAAGCACTGAGATCGAGAGAGAACCGGGATGCACGGACGCGACTAAAATGTCTTGGTACCTAGTAACTGGCTTTAACTAGTGCTAGCTATACCAAACTGTGTAGATAAAAGACAAGTGAAAGATGCGACAATTGGAACAAATTCCTGGACCCGCTTTGTAATGACTTGGAGTGATAGTCAGTTGCTCTGGGCGGCTTGGACGACGTTGTTCGGCTTTTGAAGCTTGAACAAGTTTAGTTACGTTTGCTAGCGTAACGGCGTTAGCACAGTTAGCCAGCTTGCTAGCTAAATACTGCGACTGCCTTTGAATCTGCGTTCCCCGCATCAGCATCGACGTTTCCAAAACAAGAATTTGGTCATCTTACAGCCTCAACCAAAGCTTAATGGTAAGCTACGTTACAATGGGATGGATGTATTTTTGTAACGTTAAGCTAGCTAGCTAGCTAGCTAGTTAGCTTGTTTGCATGCTAGCTAACATTAGCTAACGTTACCGAGCCCAGCCAGCCAGAAACCTCAACAGGACAGTTTCGGCGAGCTAACCACGATAATATCATCGCTCACAAACTACCTTTGCGGCTGAGGCCACTCGGTCTGTAAGCATGTTTGAAATGGAGACACACATATCATGCCTTTTCCCGGAGATTTTGGCCATTATTTTCAGTTATCTTGATGTTAAAGACAAAGGAAGAGTGGCCCAAGTATGCGCGGCCTGGAGAGACGCGTCCTACCACAAGTCTGTATGGAGGGGGGTGGAAGCCAAGCTCCATCTCCGGAGAGCTAACCCGTCCCTGTTCCCTAGTCTCCAGACCAGGGGAATTAAAAAAGTTCAGATTCTTAGCCTCAGGCGAAGTCTGAGCTACGTGATACAGGGGATGCCACATATTGAAAGCCTTAACCTATGTGGATGCTTCAACCTCACAGACAACGGACTTGGACATGCCTTTGTGCAGGACATTCCATCCTTGCGAGTGCTGAACCTTAGCCTTTGCAAACAGATCACTGACTCTAGCCTGGGCAGGATTGCTCAATATCTAAAAAACCTGGAGGTGCTTGAACTGGGAGGATGCAGCAATATCACTAACACAGGCCTGTTGCTCATTGCCTGGGGCTTGCACAGACTCAAGAGCCTTAACCTACGCAGCTGCAGGCATGTGTCTGATGTGGGTATCGGTCATCTGTCTGGGATGACCCGGAGTGCTGCAGAAGGCTGCTTATCCCTGGAGAAGTTGACCTTGCAGGATTGCCAGAAGCTGACTGATTTGTCCCTCAAACATGTCTCAAAAGGCCTAAACAAGCTCAAAGTGCTCAACCTCAGCTTCTGTGGGGGGATTTCGGACGCAGGTATGATCCACTTGTCACATATGACCCACTTGTGCAGCCTGAACCTGCGATCATGTGATAACATCAGCGACACAGGGATAATGCATCTAGCCATGGGGTCTCTCCAGCTGTCTGGACTAGATGTGTCCTTCTGTGATAAGATTGGTGACCAGAGCCTGGCTTACATTGCCCAGGGATTGTATCAGCTCAAGTCCCTTTCTCTTTGTTCCTGCCATATCAGTGATGATGGCATTAATCGAATGGTGCGCCAGATGCATGAACTGAAGACACTCAACATCGGGCAGTGTGTGCGGATCACAGACAAGGGGTTGGAGCTGATTGCTGACCACCTGACACAGTTAACAGGGATTGATCTGTATGGTTGTACTAAGATCACCAAGAGAGGTCTGGAGAGGATAACACAGCTCCCGTGCCTTAAAGTGTTAAACTTGGGACTATGGCAGATGACTGAGAGTGAGAGAGTTAGGTGAAAGCTCTCCTTAAAGTGTGCATTTTATGTCATTGTTTGTAACGCACAGTTGTATACTGAGCGGGACTGTCTATCAGTTATCTTTACCTACTATACTGTGACTAAAAACTAGGAGAGGGAATCAACAACAATCACTGGAATATTGTAGGCCTGAGCATTCACCTCCACCGCAATATTCCACTCTTTATTTTGATAGTTTAATTTTAGTGCTTTCTGTTGCTGTACTTTCTTTGTTTCATCTAGGCCTATGTAAAGTTCTTATTAGCTAGCTACCTCACCCAAGACACAGGAGTGCCTACTACCTTGGGATCTTAAATGGCATTGCATATTTTTGAGTCATTTACCAGTACTTCAGTACTTCCGAAAGTCTTGCAAAATAATATGTAGTTATTTTAACTCTTAACAAAAAGGCTGGAGTACTTTGGATTGAAGTTTTGATAGAAAATTATTTCTTTGGCTGATGTATTTTTACTTATGTAACCAATATTTTTTGTATTGAATGACTGTTGTTGACAAAATTGTACTTCAAATTGAAGTGAGTGGATCACTCTTGTTTGTCTTTTTTACCTATGTATAGTTGGCTATCCATTTCATATTCCTGAGGAAATACAATATATCAGATATTCCAATATGCTACTCTGTCAAATTCTATTGTCAACATGACCACAGCAAGGTGTAGTTGTCAAGCTGCCAAGGCTATATGCAATATCTTATACTGTACATGAGTCATTTTTCTCCTGAGTAACTTCAAAGGAAGGTTTTGGAGAATTTGTTTGGGAAAAAAAAGCAGTAATTTAAGATTGTTTTATATTCATACAGTAGTGCTATTTATGAATAAAGATGGCAAATATGTTTCAAGACCTGTCTTTTGTTCCATTTGCAGTATCTGTGAGCAACACATGCACCAAACATTATGGTCTCAGATCCATAAGCACAGTGTAGTTCAGGGAATAACAGGGCATTGGTTACAATGGGTATGAATATGAAAGACTTGAAATATTTCAGAAAAGGTGAAATATGTCAGGCATCTGTAGAGCTTGAAAAATGTCAGCTTAATTTGTAGGATAGCCAAGTTCGTTTAGGAGTATGGCTTTAGTAATTTTCTCCAGAATAAGCACCACAAGATGGCTAGAATGTCAGTTTTTTGGTTTTCTTAAAGTATATCTGCACGTCTGTCATTAAATATCTAACTGAATCTGACAAATAACTTGGGAAAGTTGGCCAACTGTTTCTTTATAATTCAGTGGGAGATTTATTTCATCTGGATCACTTCACAGCATTCAAGGCTGTATCGTAGTGAAATACTAACAGTTTCACCACATTTTGCAGCTGAAAACCAAGGGAATTCACAGATCAGAAGCCTTGTGGGCAAGACACTGAATTCCTACCAGTTCCAGGCTCATTGTTCTGTAGCTGACTGACCTGTTACCTCCCTGTGGCGGACGGCAAGCGAAAAGAGAATTTTCCTCTGGTAATCAAATTTAAGAGACAGAATTGTACCCCTTTAATCTATATAGAATGGCAGTTCCACATAACACACCATTCAAATCGAGGAGCTGATTTGTGCACGCTGGATAAACTTGGACCTCATTTTTACTAGGTTGAAATTACATTACCAATAGCTAACTTCACAGTGGTGTCCCCTGAATCCCTTTGTGTCTTGTATAAAAATAATAAAGGCTGATGCAAGGAAACAAGGCTGATAAGATATATTTATTTACATACATACAAAATCCAAATTACTCACAAACATGTCTGTTTTGCTTTCTTTTTACAGTTTTATTCTTATTAACACGAACAGACAGAAGGCAGTACATTTCTTTTACAAATGCAAAAGAAAGTAAACAAAAAGTATCACCATGAACTTGGTAGAAGCCCCTTAACCAGCTCTGTGTTCCTGAATAAAGAGTTGAAAACAAGACTAGGTGTCCCTAGTGATGGCTGGGCCGTTCTGGTCTATCAGCCACGCCTCCAGGCATGCACACTTCAAAATATTTAACATCAGGGCAACATACAGTGCTGGGCCAACATACGGCCCAGCCCAAACAGAGATGATGAGACATTAAGGCAAGGGCAGGGATGCACACGCTAAAGTAAGGGAACTGAACACTTTGAAAATGCTTCCTTCTTTCTCAGAACTGAGCAGTGAAAGATTAGGGATTAAAGAAGATGGAGAGGAGAAAGACGCAATCACTACTTCAAGAGTGTTGACAGACAAGGGGCTAGGCAAGAGTGCAAAAGACAGCATCCAACTTAGGTCCTCCAGAGCTGTGTATTAATAAGCCATGACAAAATGTTTTTATCATTAGTTCTAATACATTTTCCAATCTTTTCATGACATTGACAAAAAATTTTTTAATCTGTTAACTGTTTTGGGGGCTTTCAATATCAACCATCAGATATCCTACTTTCTAAATCCATTCAGAAAGATTTGAAAGTCATCCATGCACAGCAGGTTTGTTTGGTTAGAGAGATTCCTCTGTTTTCTTAGATGCATTTGGTTGCACACAGTTTTCAAATGGAATATTCTGTTAAGTTACTAACCACCAATAACAGGAGGGCCATGGTTGGAGACTTCTTTTTGTCCATCAGGCATGGTCTGCCTTTGACATCATCCCCACTCACACCCCAACCAAACCCTTGACATAATATGGGAAAAAACAAAACACTGGCATCGCAGAATAACACATTTACATCACCATATGGTGAAAATATAAAAAATGACTATTAGAAATAAATGCAAGAAAAGTACTCTCCCATCACACAGTCACGGTTTGATAACATTTGTAGTTCACACATTATTTTGACACTTACAAAAGTTAGTTTTTTTGACACTTTTCCTCCCTTCATTTTTGCTGAGGACACTAACTTGACGGCCATTTTGTTCAGAGCAACTTGCTCCTCAAGATTCTGTGCAAACATTCAATGCATATCCATATGGTAAACATATTTTTATATATATGTATAATATATATATATTTATCTATAGAACATTACTTTCCGTAAGTTATGGCAGTACTGTCACACACATTTTTGTCTTAAAGACAAAATTAGACACACAAAAGACAACTGCACTGCTTTTAACTTTTCAAATTTTTTTAAAGAATTCACAACATCTTCCACTAAATTACCTTAATTCAGTCACTGTACGTGTTAATTATCGCAATATTTACAAACTGATCTAAAAAGTCAAAATCTGCTGAAAAGTGACTTTCATTTCCTGTAAATGTAGATGCACTATCATAGTACTCAAAAACCTCAGCCCTGAAGATTTCAAAAAATACAATAAAGAGGCATCACTTGGATTTCTAAGTGATTCAAAAAATACAAGAAAGGGACATCACTTGCATTTTTCAGTGATTCAGTCAACAACAAAATAATGTTTATGTGGGCTTTAAGTAACATCTATAGAAACTTTGGATGAGATTGAATGGTCAGTGGATCAGATCGAAAATTCTTACATCATGCCTTAGCACCAATAGTACAGAGGAATTAATATCCCTGCATTAGGTCCAGTACTGATTTCTGTGCATGCTCCAAGGCCACTAGAACGTTCTGAAAAGAAACATTGCATACCTCATAAACAAGTGGACGTTGTGTGCAAAACCATCTAAAAATCAATGCTTCACCAAGAATAAAAGCTTTTATTTCTCTCTCATCCTAATTTTAGAACATCGTGCCTAACTATAAGTACCCCCTCTTATACCTATAACCCAACCTCAGAATACGCAGTAAAACTCACCTAGAACCTAATCCTGGCTGAAAGGACAGATCCATGACTCGAAGCTGAGAGGAAATATTTAGTGAACATGCACCATTTTTTGGTTAAAAGCAGTATTTCCCAAGTGTTGAAATGATTGGCCACCAATAGCTGTATTTCTAGTCAGTCTCAAATTGCTAACAAGTATAACCTGACAATAAACAGCGATTGGGTCCAAACCCACTACTTGGGGAACACTGGCAAAAAGTACAAAATGACAAGCATCTACATGCCTCCACAATTCACCCACTGGGAACAGCTCCTCTCTATTCAACTCAGGATCCAAGGGCTCCCCATTTCCCCTAGATAGAAGTGCTTTCCTGCCCCACATAAGGAATGAGTTTACCCATTTTAACTTAAAATTCACCAGTTTGTGAGAAGAATCTAAGGGATAGAAGAAGACTGACACAGAATGTGGATCAAGTAATTGTGCTCGAATCTGCTGTGAATGAAGCAGTCTGAGGACAGTAACATTATGTGGAGATACATGAGACAACAAAGCACTCTGGGGTGTATGAAATTTTCTCCCAAGGTAGATGAGGAGAAGGAGGAAGAGCTCAGGGGTGTTAGATGATGCCCCACCCTTCCCTTCCTTCCAAGAGCCTATCCATATGGAGGTTTGAAGAAGCTAAACCTTTCGCTAAAGGTTATCTGAAGATCATGGGTTGGCCGGGTTGTGTCTGAGGTCAGAGGTCAGCATGACTCCTCCAGGGCATTGACAACCTGCTCCAGGATATCAGGGCAGTAGTCAGCAATCTGCTGAAGCACAGAGTTGGCATACTCCTGCAGCTCCCCGCTCTCCTTCTCACACACCTCCAGCTCCCGCTCCAACTGGGGGGTGGGTAGAGCATGGGTTAGTTTATTATTAGTCAAGTTTCCATCCAACTAGTTTAAGCAAATGTTTGTCTTATTCCAAACAATAAAATGTGAATTCAGGTGCATTTCCATCAGATGGCTTGAAGCAAATAAATAAACTTCCTGAACATGTAGCTAGATCAGAAAACACATGCAAAAGCAAAATGGAATGAGTCTCTATGTTGTCATTTATGACGAAAGCATTTCCATCACTATTCACTGCACAATTTCTTCATCGACAGAAAAAACACCTCAAGCAAAATAGAAAAACTTGAGCAATATTGAGGACATTTTATCAGATTTGTCAATTCAATACATCCTGTTTGTATATAAATACTTGAATGAAAACCTAGCTATTGTAAAAGAGGGACTGCACTGTGTGTGTGAGTCCGTGTCAGGGAATAGGTCGAGATTGAGACGAGGGTTGAACAAGTGAGAGAGATTCATTCCAGTACCTGTTCAATATTCATCTTCTGAAGCTCCTCCTCCCAGTCTGGGGGGTCGCTATGGTGATAGTGAGAGGGTGGCGTGAGCTTACTGAGGATGCTGGGGTCACGGTCATGGCAGAGGTCTGTCAGGTGGGCGATGTAGAGCTTGAGCTTACTGCGGTTCTGGGACAGGGCTAGAAGAGGGGGGATCATCTGCTTGGTGGCAGGGAGAGGCAAAAAAGGGGAGGTGATGTTGAAGAGAGAGAGGGGAGGATGGTTAGATGCAGAGTGAGGGGATAAAGGATGAAGAGAGAAAAAGGGGAAGAAAAAAACATTAGAGGTATAATGACGGAATGGCTATGCTCCCATCCCAATGGTTCTAAAGGGAGGAACATTGAAGAACCGAGCACCAGACCCCATTTGGATGGAACACTAACACAAGCTCAGAATCAACACAACAGAAATGATTTTTACATTTGAGAGAGAAATCTGCATGCATGGACAGCCTCTGAACTCATCACCAAACTCATCACATCTCACATCTTTGTATGGCAACACTTTATTTAGAAGTACCTTTTACAGATACATTAATAGTGCATTTATAGATTGTTATTTCTATATGCACCAGTGATTATGTCGGGTCACTAAATGCTGCTGTCCAATGCAAACCTGTCTGTGAGTGAGTGAATGTGCGTGTGGGTCATATGGGAGGGCAAATGTGAGGAGATAATCATCAATGTCAGAAGCATGCAAAGCTCCCATGCTGACGTGTGAGGCACTGAGATTGAGCCAGGATAAAAATTATCTCACCCTCTTAGCTTGCATGCACACACACACACACACGCACACCCACTCCAGTGATCCCTTTCCAATGAGCCACTAAAAAGTAATACATCTGAACAGTCTTAAAGCACAGGATGAGTGGTGAGATTTTCTCTCATAGGAAGGCTGAATTAATGAAGAATCACCAAACAGCCACGACACCCACAATCAACATGAAAAGGGCAGAACATGACACAGAGGAAAGAATGACACGAGCAAAACCAACACAAATGAATGGAAGACGGGATGATGAGTAAACATGCCATGGAGCAGCGGTGAAGAAAGACTTGACGAGTCTGGCTTTTTACACATGCTCACCCTTCTGAACAAAATGGCTGAGAGAGAGAGGGGAGGGCAAAAGTTTGGCTATGCCCAAATACCCTCCTCATCATCCTGTTAGGCACAGGGTAAGCCAATCGCAGCATTAGAAAGGAACATTTGGTTAGTGTGTATACAGACAGAAAAGACGAAAGAAAAACCGATCTGTCAGAAAGAGATTGTATTCTCCTGAGACAAATGGGTATTAGACAAAAAAGAACCTGCTTAACAACAGGAATTATTTTATTAAAATCAATTACAGAAGGAAATTACAGAACATTCAGAGAAGCTTAATACAGCGAAACTAATAAAATGGGCCAAGCTAATCTGTGGCTCGGTAAACTACCTGATCTGGAGAGGGTTTGTGATTGGTCTGATCAGGGGCGGTCTTCAGATGGTCATCCTCGTAGTTGTCTGCCATCAACTTCATTCGGTTCTGAGTCTGTAAATGAAAGAGAAACAACTTCTGTAAAATGGAGAAGAGAACAGAGAGAAGTGAGAAGGAGAAGGAAGCAGGGTGATAAAAGACAAATAGGACTAAGTGAAGATGGCCTGGTGGTGGAAGTGTCAATAATAAACCTCAGCAGGGACAAAAGGCTGTATATAAGGCTTTCTCATGTTTTTTTGTTTTTATCTCAAAATGTTACCCTTATGACCCTTATTGATTTATCCACCAAAGTCCCAAAGTCTCCTGAAGCAAGACACTGAACTTCCAACTTGCTCTGGGCTGTCCCTGTGCTCTGCTACCTCTGGCTGAAACGTATGTGCGTGTGAATACATGTAGGAGAGACACATGCAAAGTAACATATGTAATCATGGTCAGGCTCTCTGAACTCTTGAAATGTCTCCATCATGTACCCCGTCCAAGGATCAGCTCCGAGGAGCACCCCCACCTGCTGTTTGAGTTGTTGCACCAGCCTGTCCTTCTCCCGCTTCAGCAGAGCCACCTCATCCTGGGTCTTCTTTTTCTTGGAGGAGGACAACTCCAGCAGGGCTATGTTTGCATCCTTCTCACTGATAGCAGCCAACAGCGCCTCCTGCCTGTTAGTTGGGGACAAAACAGGATGGCATTTAACCACACAGGTAAATAGCTCAATTATCATTTATAATTCATTGCACACTATCATCCTGCCAACAGGAAGGCCAGAATTGTATGACATTTAAAAACATGCATGCAGCAAATCAATAATCTAGTCTATTCTACCTTACTGTGTGTGTGTGTGTGTGTCTCTTACTTCATCTCCAGCACCTCCTCCAGGTGTTTCCTGCGCTCAGCTCGCAGGGTGGTGAGGTGTGCCTCTTTCTCACACAGAGACTGCTGGGTGGAGGCCAGCTTGGCCCTCATTGACTCCAACTCCTGCTTCACCTTCTCCATAGCCCCCAGCAGCTCCTCCATCTGGACACACAAACACACATACACAAAAACAATGGAAACATGAACAGAGTAAAAATAAATGAGCCAAATCCATCAGTGAAAGCATAGGGCTTTTCTTCAAGTAAAGACATTTTTGATGAGTTGCCAATATTAGCTGCTCTAATAAAAAGGCAGGGGCAGTAGAATTCATGTACGCTGTTGGGAAAGCAAAATGTACCATTAAACTACAGCACTAACTTTTATTTACCTACTATTTACTATAACAGGGCACAAGAGTGTCATTATGTTGTTTTTTTATATGTACTTTAATTGCAATTGTTTGACCGAATGAGTGAATAATTCATGACCAAATGATCGATTTTACTGGCTGCTTGATGGAAATGCCGAAAGATAGCAAGCATGGTTAAGATCTGTAAGTAAATAGAAGGTAAACACAATAACACTTGACAAACAAGTGTTGCTGATCACTGATGGAGGTCACACAAACTGGGCTCATACCTTAGACCACTTAAAGTGGGCGTGGTTGGACTCATGCATTGGTTTGAGTGAGTGCTTCTGAGAGGCAGTGTGTAGCAGAGAGAAAACGAGAAAATGACAAGCAAAGATAAAAGAACAGAAAGAGGAGGAAGCCGGAAGAAAGTGAAGAAAGGACGAGAAACAACACAACGGCAGCCAAAAGGTGAAGAAGAAAGAATCTCAGTATATGAAGGTGTGTTTGTTTCCTTATAGTTTCACTGAGAGTATATAGGTGTGTTTACATACATGTACGGTCCTGTGGCTTGACTAATATTGTTTTGTGTTGTGGGTGTGTGTGGGGGGGGTGGGGTACCTGTTTCTCCTGGAGTGACCTGGCAGCCTCCTCCTGTGCCAGCACCATCTCTCGCTCAGCAGTGATTTGAACGCTTTCTCTCAGGGCCTCCTCCAGCTCCTCTATGCGCTCTGACTTCTGACGCAGAGTGTCCTACAATAAAGTAGGGAAGGGGTTGGAAGGAGCCCAAGGATGGATAGTTAAGAGATGCAAGAGAGACACATACACACACGCCTCACCTTTACTTGCTGGGAGCTCTCGGACATGTTGTCCTCCCTCTTCCTGGCCTCCTCCATCAGTCGAGCGTTCCTGCTCTTCTCCACCTGCTCCTTGTGCTTCAGAGATGCCACCTTCTTTGACTGGTCCTTCATCTGCCTACAGGGCCACCATGGGATACAGGAGGACAGGGTTATATGACTACTCTTGTTGGAGAGACACATCATACACATCAATGTTTATCATCTAGATATGGAGATTTGGAGTGGGAAAAAGACACTCACAGGCAGCAAATAACTATTTCCATGTCAAATGTGGATATCTGATCAATATCTGATCTATATAACCAGATACATAACAAATAAAAAAATAATCATGCTGACATGACAAGTGAACCACAGACTTTGAGGCCTGCTTTAGCAAGAGGTGGCATGGGCCTGCTAAGAGTCCCACTCAGAGACCTGACTGAAGTGCAAGAGAGATCAATCAGGAGATGGAAGAGGAAAATGAGTGAAAAGGGGTAAGTGGTAGGACATCAAGTTCAATATGTCAGGGCAAGGCAGAAGCTTGTAGCTCACCATACTGTGGAGAGGGAAGGGGTGGAGAATGTTTAAGGAACAAAGGGAGAGAAATGTGGCAAGGGGGGTACTATTCTGAAGAAACAGAAACCGGGGTAGAGAGAGCAAAAGAGAAGATGTGAAGTACTAACCTGGAGGCCAAACTGATGAGGTGAGAGATTTCCAGTGTAAAGATAAGAAGGCAGGAGAGAGAAAAACAGATTCAGGCACCAGGGAGATGAGAAAAAAAAATAAAGAAAAGGAGAGAAGAGGAGAGACCTCATACAGATCAGCTCTATGATTATGCCGTCTCTCTGATGTCTCACAAGATCACACAGACCACCACATACATGGGGTGGACAAAATAATGTCAACACTGCACAAAAAAAGACTTGAGGTATGAGGTAACTAAATCAGTTACAAAGGCAGCTACTCAGTTGATTGTTGTGTGTGATTGTCAGTTGATTCAGTTGATCAACCAAATAGTCACCCATGCACCTGCAATGTGAGGGCATGGGTGGGACGAAAACTGCAAAATGATTTAATGTGATAAGGGCAACAGTCAACAAAATGACAACATACATCAAACATGGACAAACTCCATCAGCAAAGAGGAACAGTGGTCAAAAGTCGCATTAAAAGGGGGCATCCTGGTGTTTCCCTGTCTCTCTCTCTCCACTGTTAACTGGCCAAATAAAGGCAAAAAAATGGCCCAAAAATTATCTTAAAAAAAAGTTGCATAAAAACGCGCATAGACAGGATACCACAAAACCACAGCCTGAAAAATAACCACAGAATTTAATCAAAATCTCTGACACAGACGCAACAAAAACTGTACACCGTGAGCATCATGATGCTTTTTATCGGAAATCGGTATCCAAGACCAGCTCACAAAGACGCATGACCTGGTGTAAGGAGCACATTTTGTTCCTTAAATTCCTTCATGTCGATGAGTCTGTAGAGCCACACAGCTGTTCTGAAGGCAGAAGGTGGCCCTCTTCCTTATTAGGTACTTGATATTCAGATATTGTTAGGTGTTTCTGTTATTTTGTCCACCCCCTGTACATCCAAACAAAGAGGTACTGTATATACAGCCACATGCACAAACACACACCCACCTCTCCAGCTCATTGATCTTCTTGTCCTTGTCGTTCTTCTCATTCTCCATCTCTCGAAGGATCTCCAGCAGGCGGTCCACTTCAGCCTGGGCCTTCCCAGAATCTTCTTTGTGGCGGGCCACTTCCTGTTCCAGGGTGGTGATGCGCTCGGCCAGCTCAGTGTTGGCCTGAGCCTCGAGGGCTGCATTCTGAGCCTGACAGGGGACAAGACACCACTTAGCGAGCAGCTGGAGTCACTTCAGTGACAGCAGGCAGGCATCAGTATGATAAAAATTCCACATTGTGGCAGAGTAAAATATATTAGGCAGACCAATTTTCAGGTGAACATTCAGTAGAATCATGTTGCGTTGAGAAAACCACAGGAGTTGATTTTTAAATTTGTAGTATCTCACTCTCTTGAGCTGGTTCTCCACTTTGAGGCACTCCTCCCTCTTCTGTTCCAGGGCAATCTCCATACTCTTGAGCTTGGAGTCCTTCTTCAGCCCTGAGGAGGCCAGGGACGACGCATGCTCCTTGAGGTCCAATAGGGAGGTCTGGACACACACACAGACAAGTACCACTCAATTTGTTCCACTTTATCCAAACTAATAGAGCACTGGGCTGAAGAGATTGAAAATCCATTAGATCTAATATAGGCATCCATGACTGGCTGATGTAAAAAAAAAACATTGATGTTTATTTCTGACAGCAAGGTCTGGCTGTAAATAGAATCACAAGAAATCAGTTTGTCTGTCTGTGTGAGAGCGTGTTTCTGTATCCGTTTCTTACCTCCCTGTCTGACAGGTCTCCCTGCAGTGCGCTCAGTCTCTCCTTCAACTCTTTCAGTTCTTTCTTGGTACAGTCAAGCTCCTCGGTCTTCTCTCGGTCGTCTCTGTCTCGCTGCTCCTTCAGACGCTCAATGATGCGCTCCTGGGAGAAGACATCACAAATAAAAGAGTTGCTGTATACATTCCAGCCTCACTCTCACCAACACATACATCCTCCCAAACGAACACACAAACAAATAAATACAAACTCAAATGCATGTGCAAACATCCACACACCTTCTCTGCGAGAGACTCCTCCAATGTGGTTAGAGCAGTGTCAGTATTGGAAGTGTCTGCCTGGAGAGACTTGACCCTCTCCTTCAGGCTGCTCATCTGCTTCTCCTTGTCTCTCAGCTGCTCCTGCAGGTTCTCTATCTGGAGGGAGAAGACAACCACACCCACTATCAGTCAGAAGGACATTGTATGTTGATGGATGAATCAAGGTCTTCAACAAGATCTTCAAAAAGATTCCTCGTCCAAATCGATTAGTCTTACCTTCTTCTGTAGCACATTGACTTTGCGCTCCTTAACCTCCAGCATATCCTTGAGGTCGTGGATCTCCCCGTTGAGCGTGCCCTTCTCCTCTGACATTTCTTGTATCTGCTTGCTCTTCTTATTCAGAGTAGCCTCCTTTTCCTCCAGGCGCAGGCGCAGAGCATCCACCTAGCCAGGACAAGGTAGAGAGCAGCAATTGAGTATAGCCACAGACAATGTTCATCTTTTAGTGATTACAAAAACATTTTACCATGAAATCGCCATGGTTCCAATACTGAACAATGCACCACAAAGAAAAACCATAGGGGCAGATGTGTTAAAACAAATAAAAGGCCATCTAAAACAAAAGCAGTGCATGCTCTGCATATAATCATCGGGCACCACATTATTAATCACTGGTGTGCATGCAAGACACAGAGGGAGTGTGCATGTACTATGGTGGGGTAATGCTCTCCCCTCGACAATACCATTTAAATGCTCTTAGGCAAGGCATTGAACGCCTAACTGCTCCAGTGGAGTTACACAATTGCTAACAGTACAAGACTGTGGCACTGGGCACTCTTAGGTGTAAAGGTGTGTAACCCTCCATCCCCCAGGACCCTTGCGGTAAATATCTTCCTGAGTCGTCTGGGCAAGAGTGCATGAATGTGTATATGCTGCACCTCTGTCTGTAAAATGGCAGCTCGCTGCTCCTTGGCAGTGAGGGACTCTTTGAGGACTTCGATGTGTTGCTTGCTATCTGAGAACTGGTTGGTGAGCGTCTCAAGCTTGGTCTGCAGACCAAGTAGCTCAGTGTCCTTCCTGGACAGGTCCTGCTTCACCTGCTCCATCTGAAAAAGAGACAGAGGAGGAAGAGGAAGACACGAAGATGAAACTGAGGAAAGACAAGAGTCTAGTGGGTTTTAAGGCCAATGGAGCTGCTAGAGAACTGACTTTATTTTTTGAGAAGAGTTTATCACCTTCCAAATTTAAGATTCCAAATTTGATCCAACCCAGAATTACAGCAGTTTAGTCAAAACTGGGCAAACTAAACTCCAATTCATGTTGCCCCTCACCTTGTTCTTCATGAACTTGGTGTGGCTGCGGTAGACCTCCATCTGCTTCATCTCCTCCTGACGCTCCTCACAGCTCAGAAGCCCATTGGATTTCAGCATCAGCAGCTCTTCCTCCATGTCCCTCAGACTCCGATCCAATGAACTGATTTTAGCATCCTAAGAAGAATGAAGTGGCGGTTAACACACATAGCATGCACCCATGCGTGAACACATACACTATTTCCCTACTCAAAATCCTTACCTTCATATCGATGACAGTCTGTAGAGCCTTGGTTTTGGTGGACTCGGGGGTTCCCTCGTACCGGCGGTGTAGCTCCTGTTGGACAAGATGAAGAACAACACGTGGTAAATAGTAAGGTAAGTAACAATGTTGGAATAGTTTCAGGGCAGACAATAAATGGGGGAAAACATAATAACTGGTCAACTACAACATCTTGTTCATCTCTCCCATGGTTTCCCTGGACGTTACCTCTCTTAGCGCACCAATCTCTCTGTCTCTCTGTTCCAATAAACTCTCAAGGTGATGCCTGTGCATCTCTGCATCAGCTAGTCTCCTGGTCCGCTCCTGGTCCTCCTCTGATGCCTTGGCAGAGGGCCCTGGAACAGCAACCATTACAATGATTTAGTTACCATAGCAATACCATAGCCAGGGTAACAGGGTGGCCTAGACATTAGAGAGATAGTCCTGTAACTGAAAGGGTACAAGTCCGATCCCCATAACAGCCAATCTGTCAACATCCATGTGTCCTATCAAAGTGTGCTCAAGCAAGACAATGAACGACAACCTGCTCACTCTTTGTAAGTCGCTCTGGATGAGAGCATCTCCTAAATATCTCAGGGCGCTTTCTCACCTAATGGTCCGTTTGCTTAGTCCAAATCAACATTGATACATGGTTTACTTTTTTCAATTGGTCTGATTCCCTTTGACACTGCTTCAAACCAAATGGACTACAATTTGTAAAGAAAAGCCACGTGCTTGCAAATGTCTTTCATTAATTGGCAAGAAACTTCTTAAGGGAGATAGTCCTCCCACCCAAAATCACAGAGCCCTGTATAACAATCACACTGATGGCAGGTGACGGAGATCAGGGTGCGAAACTAACACCTACCAAGTACTAAATGACGGTAAAATTTGTCTTAAATCAGTAAGGTCACCTGCCACACTGGCTGATTACATATGAATTCCTTAGGTATACTGAGTTCTGTTGCACTTCATGATAAATTACAAATTTGATCCATTATATAAGTGAGTGAGCACGTTTTAAATTAACACAGTATCTGGTATTTGATTCTATTCATGAAACAGAATTGAAAATGGGTAGGGTGATGTATTTATATAAAAAAAAAAAAAAAATCACATATGAATTATTTTGAAAAGACACTGCCAGTAATCCTCCTTTGGTGCCCTTACCAAAGCAGGAGTTTTGAGAAGACCGCTGAATATGCACGGTTGTCACAGCCCAGGGTGGTAAACCTTTGATACTTATAAGGATCTCCATTAGCTGTTAACTTGGTGCCTTGCTCATCTTCCTGGACTCACACCCACCTTTGCTCTGCAACATCTCCAGCAATTTCTTGATGGACTCGTCCCTGGCTCCCAGGGTCTGCTTCTGTGTGTCAATCCTCAGCTCCATCTCCTCTAGGGTCTTCCTCAGGAGGAAGAGCTCTTTGGCCTGCCTCTCGTGCTCACCCTGCAGCCGCCGGTAGTTTTCCTCTGTGGGTTCAGAGGTCAGGGCCAGGTCACGACCCTGGCTGGCGGGGTCCTGCTGGAGCAACTGGTTCAGATCTCTTTGAATCCTAAGCTCATCCTGAAGGGCCTGCACGGTCATTTGGAGGTGCTAGGGTAAAAGAGAAATATGACCATAAAGTTCATCTACTTATTTTTCACTTTGCTAACCTTTATTGCAATAGGAGATCTCAGGGCAAGTGGGGTAATGGGAATGTATTCATCAACCACAGTAGAAATCAGAGCCACACAGGGATCATAAACCATCCCTCTTCATGGGAATGCAGAGAATATTGTGCTGCAGCTGCTAAATCAGCTGCTAATCATGACTGAAAATTTAGTGATGCCCTTAAAGGTGTATCCATCGTGGGCGGGCCTTGCGGAGAGTCTTGCATTTCATGCCAGGAGAAATACAAGTGGTGAAACACAATCAGCCCAGTATAGTATTGCATTGTTTGTGGCATTTGAAGCCACGAGCACTTGGCAGAGCTGCTGTCAGACAGAAATACAATGCTGTATTACACTCTTTGGTCTGAACCAGCTGTGAGCCTTTCAGACAACAGAACAAAGAGAGAAGTCAGTGTCTGCCTCCGTTTCTTTCTATCCTCCTCCTCCAGCCCCCTCCCTCCCCTTTCCTTCCTTCTCTCCTTCTCCCATTTCACACTATCCACCTACCTTGCTCGCACTCAACCCATCTCTTCCCTCCAATACTCTCACCTCTCCTCTCACTAACCCTCCCTTCCCATCACCCTCCACCCTGTGACTAAGGCTGACTCACTGCTGTGACTGCACTGATACCCCCCCCAATACACAGACATACACACATGCACCTCTCCCCCCCCCGATGTTCTCGCTCTCTCTGCCTGAGGTGAGACAACAGTGAGGCGTTTCAGAGTGAGGAGAGCATAAAGAGAGATGTGATGCACTAACTACACTGATCCAAACAGATAAGCTTGCAGTAAGTCACGACACATAACACACTGCACACACAGAACCAAAGCTCTGGACAAACTGCATAAAAGTGCTGATGTAGAGTAGACTGATGTAAATATATTCTCTCTCTTTTCCTTATAATCTCATGTGTGCTTCACTCACATTCGCTATCATATTAGTTGATGAAACATTAGCATTTTACAACATGAGATGGTAAATGGGATATTATAGCCGTGTGGCAAAGAACGTTTAGCAAGTAACAACCAGTGGTAATTAGCCGAGTATCTGTCCTGTTTTACTGGGAAAAGAAAGATGACAGCCATTTCACAGTGAGACGCATTTAGAGACTAGGTAATACCAGACACTTATCACAGAGGATGAAGGGGATAAATGTCTTATAGTGAGGACTTTGTGAACGCTGTGGCTGGTGCACATCAGCATAGCAAGCACAGAGAGAGACATACATCTAAATGACCATAGGCACATATGTGACAAAATACACACAAGCAAACATGCAAGCACAGATCCGTACACAGTCAATTGGAGAATCACTGCATAAGGGTGTACAGTTTACAGAGGGGGTAATTAGCCAGCTGCCTTTGTGTGCTTGTGTGTGTCTGCGCGTCTATCTGTGCTTGCACTTGCATGTGTGCATGCGTGGGAGGAGGAGGCCAACATATGAAAGCAGACATCTTTAAATTACAGCACCCACTGATTAGCCTTGCGCTAGTGGAGCATTACTGGGAATTAGTCCACAGCAGGGCGTGAGCCTCAACGTGGAGCCAGCATCTCTACACTTTAGATCTGGAGGCCAGGGAGAGAATGAGGGAAGGAGAAAAAATGGAAAGGAGAAAAGAGGGGGATAGATGGGGTGAAAGCATGTGAGAGACAGAAGTAGAAATAGGGACTGGAAGCATAAGTGTGGAAGACTGAAGCTGAGAATTTTCATACCCGTTGAAAGCAGCTGGTATGAAAGGGGAACTTGGTAAAACCTTGTAAGTGAAAGAGACAGGAATCAAAAGGCAGTTTACTTCTTAGCTCACAGTGAAAACACACACAGGCACACTCACACCTCCATCTTTCATAATCCAGAAGACAGACTCTTCTTGAGCTTTGATATAAATTTCCTTTGAAGAGGAATGTATGACATGTATGTAATGTACATGCACATCAATCTGATTAACCATAAAGCATCACATGCTGCAAACACAGATAATCAGCCAAGGAGATAAAACAAGGATAAATAGTCATTCAGGCACACAAACTAAAGTACTTCATTTTTAAAAGAAAACTTCTGTTCCCTGGAGCCTAAACTGTACTGTATCTTTGATACCCATGACAGCATTGTAGAGCTGGTTTCTTATTCTCGCCAGTGGGTTAACCACTACAAACCCAGCTTTTAGATCTCCAGCCTCTCCACACTTATCCTGTTCACTACATCCAACAATTTCTAAAACCTACAGAGATGCTAATGCAGCCATTAAACTTAGACCCTCTTTGATCTATTAAGCATGAGCATATAGCTGCATATAAGAGGATTAACTAGATGTTCCTAAAGCTGCCTCTAACCTATGCCTGGAGAGAAAGACGGAGAGAAACATAAAACATAAAAATGGTTGAATAGCATTTTTTCAAGCCAAATATGTTTGACCTTTGCGTAAACAATCAGAAGGAGCTGGGAAACAATTATTTACTCAGCCATTCATTGAACAATATTCTGCCATACCAAATATTCCTACTATGCACCATCTCCACTGCTGGCCTAAACTTTCAAAAATGACAACATTCACCTGTGTTTCATCTTGAATCACACGATATTGTTCCTTCCACACAGTGATCTTAGAAACCTCATCTTTCCGAAGAGCTCGCTCCTTTTTCAACTCAGGGCTCCAGAAGGTCTTGATGGAATTCATGGAGGAGCTGAGCTTGCTCTCCTTCACCTCCACTTCTCGCCGCAACAACTCATTCTCACGTAGAACCTGAGAGAGCAGGATAGGGAAGTAGCACACAAACACATGCCGTCTGTCAAATTAACATGTCAACCTCTGCACCAAAAGTGGCACATCCTTGGAAAGCAAGCCTGTAAACAGAGTAAAAGCTGAACAAAATACCTCTTTGAGTTGGGCCTGCAGGTCCAGTATGGTGTTGTCCCTGGCCTGCCTCAGAGAATGGGGCACAGTGGAGGCCATGTGGTGGTCCCCAAAAGCCAGAGCATCACCTGCCATCATGCCTCCAGGCAGCACAGCATTGGCAGGCACTGAGGTGGCAATGTTGGGGGTGCTGGCTGCCACGCCACCACTGCTGCTGCCCCTTGACCCATATGTCACCCTCTGTCTCCCCATGGTTGTGACTGTCCCACCACTTTTGGGGAGGTGGTCAGTTGCCATGGCAACCTCGTTGTCACTCAGGTACATTGGTCCTGAGGTGGCGTAAGCTGCATTGAGAGACTGGATGTTCTCCATAGAAAGGGTCTTGCCCCCTGCTCCTCCAGGGCCCCCTCCACTGCCTCCAGTACTGTTGGTGCGACGGTGTCCCATCCGAGGAGAGCGGGGGAGGCGAGGGGAACGGCCAGATCCCTGATTACTGCTACCACCTCCATCTCTCCCTCCACTGTGGTTGGCATCCCCTCTGCCAACAGAGCGGGCACTGCCATACATTTTTTGCTAAGTAGAAGAATGGAGCTGACAGGGAAACTGAAATAGTGAATATATTCTCGCTGATTTTGTGGTTGTGACTATCAGCAGTTCTGGGAATACGTGATGCCAATCCTGTTTCAATTAGAGTCAGTGAGCACAACGTTCATGATAAATTAGAGTTCTCTCGCTCTCCACATTCACTGACAGGCAGGGCTGATAGACTTTCCTCTTCAAGCTAGACTTGCCACATTCAGTGTTTCAAACATGTGACACCAATCTGCAAAGAAAACCAAAACCAACCAAAACAATAAACCATTAAAAATGCAGTCTGCAATGCTTGGTGGTAGCATGAATAAAGAGCCTTTCAATCAGTGAATAAGACTATTGCAGGTCAAATTGACAGTACAGAGTAACATCAATAGCATAATGAACCGGGATGAATGACTGGGCACACCATATTAAACAACGAGCATCCTCTAAGGCAGTGGTTCCAAAGCCTAGTCTGAGGGACCACCAGGGGTCCTTGAAGGAGTTCCAGGTGGTGCCTACCAAAATGAGGAATAGTTTAATTTCATTTGTAAATCACACCTTAGAAGTTAGCACATTGAGAGAGCGTATGAGGATGGCTATTCTGTTCATAGGTGTCACTGCCCTCACTGTTACCTTCCCACCTACAGTGTGAACAGTTCTGTATAAAGTCTTCTAAGATGGGGATTCCTTAATACGAATTCTTAGCAAATGGCAAATGAGACCCGTGATCTTAAACCTGTGGGGTCGTTGACGTGAACAGGTTGGGAACCCCCTGCTCTAAGGCTTAACGACTAAGCTTTAACTAAAGGTTCAAGTTAAAGCTAGAAACTGTTGACAATGTACAGCCATTTCAGCTTCACCGGACAGCCTCTTAGTGTTAAATTTGCTAATTAACGTAGCACACATTAGTTTTCAAGCAATTCTGAGAAGCTTTAACGTGTGGTAATATCCGTGACCGTTCTCTGATCTTGTGCTGTTTTATTTTTGCAACCAAATTTCCTACACAGGTTTTAGCAGACTGTCTGCGTGGCCTTGCTAGCAGCTAACATCCCAGCTAACAGTAGGCTGCTGACATTTATACCATTACATGTTAACGTTACAAATGTGACAGTTTGGATTGAGACGTGTGTGATTTGGTTCATATATTACGACTCCATTCTTAATTTTGTCCCTTTAAATCATTTTTCCAAGGTTGCTGACGCTACGGATTGAAACTAGCAAGGGGAGGAAAAGGGGATTGTTCATGGTGGACACTGCAAAGAAAAAAAAATCTCCTCCCTGCTTGTAAAATTCAATGTGGATAAATGTAATAGTCTGTTAACAGAGCTAGATGTGATCTGTTCGGTCGAGACACTGTCGAAATGTAGTTTGTGAACCAAGTATTACATGATTTTTTGCACAAACGTTAACATATATATGCTTTTGCTTTGGAGACACCCAAACCATATCCATTTTCCTCCTCCTCCATTGAAGGGCTGTTCATTTAAGCTACGTTTTTATTCATTAAAAGGCTCACCTACCTTGCTGCAAATCTCGTAGTTATCAAGTAAAGTGAAAAAATAGCAAAAGCACATACGTGTAACGTTAGCTCGTTGTAACATATGGTGACTGGTCCATCCAATTTATGTGGTCAAGCAGAACCTCTATTTTTTTATCGCTAACACAATAGCCAGTGGTGAAAACCTCTCCAAAGAAACTACCTTTTCGTTGTCCGGTGAAGGTCAAATCGGCGTCAATATTGAATCCTCTGTCAAATGGAAGTCGGCTGCAAAAAATGTCATTTTCTTTTAATTCCTCGATAAATGTCTATCTGATTTTCCCATCTTTTGCCAGCAATACCAGCGGCTCTCGAGAGCCAGGACGCTTCAGTGACGTCAGGTCTGCGATGCGCGTTCACGACAGTCATCGCCACGCTTGAATTTCAAACGCGCGGTCACGACCATATGGGGAGAAACTGTAGACAGCCAGCGACTGTGACCAGTCCTATCAACATTTTGATAGTAAATAGATACTATAAACATAATGGAAAAAGTAAAAGTTTTGGTCAGACGTGAGTATTTCAAAATAAAAATGTAGTGAACTAGCAGCAAAAGCTATGTGATTTAGCACTGTGATTTTTAGAATATTTTCCTCTGATATCAACGAAATTAAAAATTTTTCTGAAGACTATACTATTCCTTGATTGTAGAAGTGAAGGCTATGATTATGCAAAAAAACTGTACAAACGGCATGTTTGCCAAGAATGCCAACAGAGGGCGGTGTTTACTTAGAGGAAAATTGGGTTTATATTAGCAAGGTGCAATGGCAAAATTCAGGAAATGTGTGAAATGGTGCGATCAAAAGCAGTAGGGCTATAGTATGGGTATACAAATAATTAATTCTAGTCTATGTTTTTGTGATAGTATTATGTGTGAAGTGGACCACAGCTTCTAATGACCCAAATGCATTAACATGCACACGTTATTTTCAACCACAGAAATTTTTTTAGTAATACCTCATTTAGCTTTATTATCAACAACAGTTGGGTTCACCTTTATCAGAACTGATCACTTTTTTTTTTTTACAGTAAGATGCCTTCTTTTTATGGTGTGCAGAGGTAAGCTTGTAAACTACCACATTTAACATTATCATCATCAAGCATTTGGGGTCACTTTTACCAGATCACATTAATTAGAATAAGATACCTCGTTGCAGAAGGAACAGCCTCTGCTGTTTAAGTAGTAGTAGTAGTGTCTAAGTAGATTCAGTCTCAGGTCTGTGGTAAGGTGTTAAGTAGTTATGAAAAGGATAAATGGAGACTTTGGATTAAATCTATTGCAGATTCAAATCTACTGAATGAACATTAGGATAGCCTACTTCAGGCTCCACGTCATACAGTTGTGGTCATACACTTGTAAAGAACATGTATATCATGGCAGTCTTGAGTTTCCAATGATTTCTACAACTCTACATGTTCTCGATGGGGTTTAAGGCAGGACTTTGGGGAAGGCCATTGTAAAACCTTAATTCTAGCCTGATTTAGCCTTTCCTTTACCACTTTTGATGTGTGTTTGGGGTCATTGTCCTGTTGGAACACCCAACTGTGTCCAAGACCCAACCTGATGATT
Organism: Monocentris japonica; assembly: GCA_900323365.1. Classification (NCBI taxonomy): domain Eukaryota; kingdom Metazoa; phylum Chordata; class Actinopteri; order Trachichthyiformes; family Monocentridae; genus Monocentris; species Monocentris japonica. Next base: position 31,552 of record OOFE01010900.1, read on the forward strand.
TTAGGTTTTCCTGATGAATTTGGTGGTAATCCTCCTTCTTCATCATTTCATTTACTTTCTGTAAGCCTCTCCCACTTTCTGCAGCCTCTCAGCCCATGGTGATGTAAAACATGCTTAACTGTGGACACTGACACCTGTGTTCCAGCAGCGAGTCTGAGTCTATCAGTCTATCAGTGTATCAAACGGGCCCTATTTAAACTGACTCAGAGAAGTCACCAGCTATAGTCAATCTTAATCACTCACAAGAAGTTAAGAGGCCATGCCACAAAGCAAATTTGATTGACACAACTTTCTACATCACCAAAACTGATAATTCAAGTTGCTGTATGTATATTTTTGACCCAGCAGATTTTCATATTTCCAGAAGGCCTATAATAAATTTATGAACGAACCAAAATTCATGAATGTTTTTTGTGACAAAGTGTGCTCCAATCATTCCATCACAGAAAAATAAGAGTCGTAGAAATCATGTCCTTTACAAGTGTATGGAAACTTTTGACCACAACTGTATTTTGGCTGATTTCAGTTTAAATATTGCCAATATTGTCAATACAATGCATTAAGCTGCCAAATCAACCAAAACAACAGCTGATCATTAGAAACTCAAGACTGCCATGATATACGTGTTCTTTACAAGTGTATGTAAACTTTTGACCACAACTGTA
>OOFE01010903.1:5304-16766 GCA_900323365.1 Monocentris japonica
GCATCCAGCACTGGGGGTATCAATAGACCGAGACACAGGCATAGAGAGGAGAGTTCACGGGCTGGCAGGCTGCTTTATTAATAAACACAATATAAATGACCCAAGCGTGACTGCCGCTTTCCAGCTCAGCCTCTCATTGCCAGCATGCGTCCCACCAGGTCAGCCATGGAGCTCCAAAGCTGCCAGTCCATACAGGACGCTTTCTAGCTGCAACCTGACTGGCCAGCTCTCCAGGTCTGCTCCTCGACTGGGTCCCTCGGGGCAGGTTGTCCTGCCGGTGCCGCTCGCTCTCTGCTGCTTTTCTTTCCTCCTTGACTAAACACAAACACACAGGTTAAAATCCTTCCCGGCTGCAACTGGCCTTAATTGACCAGGTGCTGGATGCAGGGAGAAGCAGCCAACCCGCTTGATTCTGTCCTGCATCTATCCCGTGTCTCAACCACACAACCCCACCACACCATCTCAGTCTGCCACACATGTACAGTATATTATAAGTTAAATTTGCAACTCCAGCTTGTGGTCTTTTGGTTGCAGCACCTTGCTCTTTCTCTCTTTGAGCAGAGGGACAGATGTAAGAATCCAAAATGAACATCTCATTACATGGCTGGCTGCCTTATTGAGCACCATTGACAGGTGGAGAGAGGCTTCACAGGTGAAGAGAAAGTTCATTAACATTCTGCCAAGATGGAGAATTCAATACAACCTCCTCCAGTTCCCAATGAGCGTGGCTGAATGGAAGGTTTCACTCTTTTTTGTGTGTGTGAGATTGTGTGTAAAACAAACAGATATATTCTTGTTTTTGCTGCTGTGTACAGTATCTGGCTTTGGCTTTTCTGATCAGCCTGGACGTGTGAATATTTTCAGCTCATATTGTCACAAAATAAAGAGATGATTCTCCTTTTGCATGCAGTGCCCTAGTTGTCCCGAATCCTATCACTAACTAAGGGGCTCCTACAATGAGCTATTCTTCTTTTTGTGTAGAGCTCAGATTGGAGTTTTAATTCTACAAACATTTCTCAGAGACAGAGCTGCTCTGGAGGCTGAAATAACCTAATTGGTTGAGTTAAAACTCAATAGGCAGAGCCAAAGAACCGTTTTTTCTGGCTAAGTAACATCAGAACAATGTTGCCAACTTGGAGACCTTGAAGCTAGATTTAGTGACTTTTCTAACTCCCCTTGCGACTTTATTTCTTAAAAGCAACTAGCAGCAAATGTAGATACTTATTCAGACAATGGGGTGTTGACTCCCAAAGCATTTAGCAAATCTGAAGCCTGCAAATATATTGATATGCTTAGTGTATGACATCATCTCGCAACTTATAGCAACATTTTTCCTATTCGTAAAAAGAGCACCCTGTTCCTCCCCAAAAACAATTTTCAATGAGTCTGCCATTTTGTTGTTTCGTCTTGCCCTCCAATTTGTATGATGTAGTGTCTACACGTGATGTAAGTAGGAACTGCTTTCTCAGATCCTCATGCCACACCAACAATATCGTCTTTTGACTCAATCATCCATTGCTGATGATACAAAAGGTGTGCCCCTACTGTGAATAGCACACAGATATAATTGTTACTGATGTGAAAATAACACAACAATGTGTGTCAGCAGCAGGAACCTTGTCTGAACGGCTTACACCATTCATCAGTTATGTACACATGTCTTGCCATGTGTGGAATATAGCATTTGGTTGTTTGGTGTATTCATGGCAATGATTTTTGAAAGTCAATCCACATAGGCTATGATGTTCAGTTAAGGCTATGATTTTCAATGTGACAAACATACTTAATAAAGCAAGATGGTGTTTGATTGATTGTGTTGATAGATGTTGCCTCCCTAACTTGGTGGGTCAGGAGAGTGGGTCAATATACTGTGGTTAAGAATAAGCAGGCACAAAACATTCACTTCTGTTTCAGCTTCACTGCAGAAGTTATTGTTCAGACAACTCTCTGAAGCATTGGGAGTGGCTGACCAGACAGTAGTGTGTTCACATCTGCATTACAGTGTCAATATGTTGACTGACCTAGAGTGTCGTAGGTGAGTATTTCTCTTGGTCTTCCTCTTTGTTTGGGATCTTCTCACATCCTGGACCTCCATTCGGTTTCAGTCAATTTCAGGCATTTTCATCAAAATCATCTGGCTCACTTGAGGTAGATCATTTACTGGCAGGAGGCTTCCATGGAGCACACACAGAGACTTAGTGCTTCTCTCTGGCTGTACTTTATACACAGGTCCATGTCCCACTCTTTCCACAACATGGTGCACTAATTTCTCCCAATAGGTGCACAATTTACCTGGAGATTCTTTCTCTCACTTGATGGCAAGGGCTTCTCTCTGGCTGTTCCGCCATCCAAGTAAAGGGTGTTCTGGAGTGGAGTTGTCCTTTCTCTCCTCTCTTAACTCAACCTCTACCTTTTGAGTTTGGGGGATCTCCTCAAGTCTCTGATGGGCTTTGGAGAAGTCCAAACAAGGGCCTTACCAGTCATGAGAAATCCTGGATAAATAACTGATAATAACTTAGAGTGTCTTAAGTGTTCAGGCCTCTTTGACAGTTTGAAGAGCACAGCTGTGTTGGCAGAGCTAGTCAAGGGGTTGCAGGATTTCCCATCACCGTTGTGGTGGGCAACAACTTTAGCCTCTTGTGTAGCACATCAATCCAGGAAGCTGGCAATCAGGTCCCCACAGTTCTAAGATGATTAGCTCCCATTCACAAGAGGGCACTAATCTTGAATGAGCCCCCAAGATGTAGCCTCCCTAACTTGGTGGTACAATGCACTGTGGTTAAGAATTAAGAGGCACAAAACATTAGCATCTGTTTCCACTGCAGGATTTATTGTTCTATGGTGTCTGCCTCAGACAACTCTTTCATTCCTCACAGGCGTCAGGCGCCCTCTCGTGACCTCTATGTATAAGACCTCACTGTGTGTGATAGAATAAGATCATATCAGCAGATATGGATGGATGTGCACACCATTTTATTCACATACACACACTAGATCAGGCCACCATGTAAATCAACATAAATCTAACACTCTGGTCTTCAGCTTTTCAGCTCAGTCTCTGTAGTCGCTGCCTGTGCTTGCACCACCTGTGTCTGTGCCGGTGTCAGATGCATGGAGAACCAGCCGATCAGCCTGATTGTCTGAGCCAACGCCTCAACCGCACCCCCTGTCTGCCAGTTAGCTAACGTTATCGGCTAATATTACATTACTACAGTGAGAAAATGTAACACTAGTAACATTATCCTAACATTAGCTCTAAGGTTTTGTAACTCTTGTTAGCACAGACGCTAACACAAACATTAACTAGAAAAGCTGGTGTTGTGTTTGCTAGATGCTTTGCACTGTGGGCAGAGATATAAATTTGACCTGTGCTTGTTTACTTCTCCCCAAGTCCCCGGATATGTGTCACAGAGAACTGAAATTGAATTGTAAGAAGTGAATTTGAATTGTATGAAGTGAATTTGAAAACATATTGAGCGTTGATTTTTTACTCCAAACTAGACTGAAATATAAGTTGACAGTTAAATGCAATGAGAATCAAATTCAATTTCCAACCATTATATCGAATTTCAAATTGTCTAAAGGCAGTTCTCCTCTCTATATTAATATAGAGAGGGTAGAGAGGGTTAGGCCCAGAGTGCGAATTAGGGGGCTTATCCCCCCTAAAAGGGCCTTGAGCCCCCATATAGAAGCAAACATTTATCTTTAGGGGGGACTCTAAAATTAAATAAAAGAAGCACAAAACTCTTCCAAGTAGAAAAATAACAAGAAAAACCATAGAAACTAACATAATATCCTTGCCTGCAACACCCCTCAAGTGGGCTATACCATTTTTCCTAACACGCTCTTGCTACTGCGTGGCTGAAGAGAGGAGGAATTCATGGCATTCATTTTGTCCTTACTTGTCAATGTGGGACTACATGTCCTCCTTATTATATGCTTAAGCACCAATTCTGCAAGAGCCACTGTCCTCTTGGGACCAATTCAGTTTGCGCTTTGTGGTATCCATTCTCAAGATAAGGTATTTAATGGGGCCCTTGGATTTATAGTGTGTGCAACAGGTGTAATTTGCAGTGGGTTACGGGGGCCTGCTATTGGCTAATTCCATGGCTGCAGGAGGCCATTTTGGGGTGACATCAGTGTAGTTCTCATTTTCGCCACCTGAGTGCGCCATAAATTACAGCCCCTAAGAATGCCACTTAGTCTCTGCTTAAAACTGGTCTTAGAACTGTCATACATAGTGCTTAGGTCTCAATTTTTGATAGGAATTTCTTAACTCCCAAGTCAAACTTTAAGAGAACTTTTAAAAGTATTTCTAAGACATTTTATACATACTGGCCCTGATCTCAAGCTTATTGTTGAACACCTCACCTTCTTCCTCACCAGCATTGTCCAACACCCTCAACTTCAAGTCACACGCAATTCCTGGTATAGTTCTAAACACTAAACAGTACATCAAAGCTTCTAAGGACACTCCTGGTGATCCAATCACCTGTTACTATGCCTTTGGACTATGTTGGCTGCTTTTCTGTATTTTTTCGCATTTACCTTGTATGTCCTGAGACAGGGGAGGTGCTGTTGGCTGTTGAGCGATGGCTGTTTGTGCGAGTTAATGAAGAGAAGACACAGTGTGAGCCCTGAGAGGACTGTGCATTATAAAAGACCCCGTTTCATTATTTAACACTTCTCCAGGCCAGAGATGTGCCAGCTCTCCTCAGGAATATTAACAAAGACACAAAGATACACACACACACACACATGCACACACACACACAGCTCTCTGTGTGCCTATGCCTGTGAGTGAGGCAGACAGTGTAAAGATATTGAAAGATATAGTATTCAACCATGCAACTGTGCTACCCACAACTAACTGTGCCTGTCCTTTTGCCCCAGGTCAAATCATACTGTTGCAAACACACACACACATTTACCATCTTTCCTCCCTCGGCGACAATCTCTTCCGGCCTACCCAACCAGTTGGGTTTTTATTTCTTCAACACAATTAAAATACAGTAATTAATTGACAGATGCATTAGAAATTAACTTTACGCGAAACGATAATGTCATCAACTTCTGTGAAATGCTGAGAACATGATATGAATATGAACAAGCGGAATGTTGGGGCGGAATGTCCATGATTCATTTACAACATGGGAATATTAAATTAATCTGCATCACTAATTGGGTTTCTTTGTTATTAATGTTGTTTAAACATGAAATTATCCTTTATTCAGATTATAGATTGAAGAAATGCATAAATCATACAACCTTATACAGTTTGTTTTGCTTTCAATTTATATTTCAATTTATTTGCTGAGCTGTATGCTGAGCACTTGTGCTTTTTTCCAGCAACACCCTGCTTCTCATTCAGTATTAGACTGTGGTAGTACGGGGAACTGCCCAGTCTTCTACTGCTGGCCACTGAGCAGCTCTACTGGCTGCCAGAGGGAGGGGAGAGTGCTACTTGTTTACTTTGGGGATTCAAATTGGCAACTTTTCAGCCCACTTTTCTAACTTTTAGGCTACATGCAGTTCACAATCATGACGAAATTCAAAGTTTGCCCTTCTAATTGCACAATAAGATTCAAGACCTCCCTTTTCCCTCTCCATCCTTCCTCCCTTTCCATGTCCAGTCACGTTTTTTCCTTCATATTTTCTCTTGCTACTTTGAACCGCTATATTACCTCATCCTACTTAGTATTACCAAGGTAGAGGAGGTTGATGGAATCAAATGCTCATCTCCTTGTGTGTTATAGTATTTCCCTCAGGAATATTTTCAGAGACACTTGTGTTTATTGAGATTCAGGGGAGGCAGGACGAGGAGGACAGCATCTAGCTGCTTTTTGAGAGATGAATTTCAACCCCCCTCCGCCAGCCTTCCCTTATTTACTTCCGGGATACCAGCTTTTATGATGTGGCTATTGCATATGCTTCAGCACTATCTTTTAGCACAGTATGTAGTGTGTGTAGGTGTGTATGCAAGTGTGCACGCAAGTGTGCACATGTACACACACACGCACCTAAATGCAAGGTCTTAAAAAGAATTCCAATTACTTGAAATCCAGTTATTAGAGGTATTTTTTTGTGCTGCATGTCCACTCAGATTAATACAGACCAGGGTTAGTAGTACAATATGCATTTTATCTGCTCTACTAAACACAGTTGGACTTCATGTCCTTTAACAATTAATTCCCATTTACAGTTTCACCAGAAATAGGCCGGTGTTGACAGCTTTGTGTCTTCATTTTGGTTTTGAAATTGGTCTGCAAATACTGAATTCCATATTCTAGGACCTCTCAACAATCAGAGTGTATTCATGTATTCATCCTGTGTTCTTCAAAGTGACAGAAAGCAACATCTTTGGTGCTAAGTGCTCATTGCTGTGGTGTTTTTGTTATTTTGTCTCCATTTTTGGTGCTAAACAGTCCTTGCTGCGGTGTCACCATCATTTCTTGTGCCCCGGGAGTTCAGAACACCAGATGGAAAAGCTTTCTGTGTTCTATCAAAAGTGCAATGACAGCTGTTTATTTATAGGAAAATATCACAAATTATTACTTTAAACATTATTAAGTTAACAAAGATGTCCTAGTCTGTTTACTGTTATAAGTCAATCCTACTAGATAGACTTGTAAATGTGCACACATGCATGCTTTGATAGATGAAAATGTGCTTCAACTCTTGCTTCAGACATACAGTATACTGTAGGCAAGCAAAAATGTACATGTCTTGTCCCTCTCTCTCTCTCTCTGTCTCTCTCTCTCTCTCTCGCTCTATCTCCAACATATTTAAGGGTTCACAACTCTGGCCTAAAGCTCTGGCATCTAAACAGAGACACTATCTGACAATGGCGTAGCTCACAAAATGATGGATCAGTTTGTGAGCTGTCAGATAGCATCTCCTGGGCTTTTGACATTTTACAGAAGTAGTGGAGCACAGCAGGGTGCCAGTTCTCTGAGCATGATTTAGCATGACTCACTATGTGCTGTCTGGCAAACAGACAGCACTCTTGTACTCTTGTTGCTGGAATTTTGTAGTTTTTTGTGTACTTGACTATTTCAAGTCAGCAAGTCAGAGTATAGTCATGAAGTATTGTACTTTACTTCAGGTTTTCATACTAAACCATAGCACTGAAACAGCTCGTCAAGGTAGTTAATGACCTTAGAATAAATAATGTTGTGATTGTGAACAGGCTCTGCCTGCTAGTTCTGTTTTTTATACTGTTGATCACGACAGTTTAATACACAGGCTTGAAAACTAGGTTTGTTTATCTGGCCCAGTTATAAACTGGTTCAGGTCCTATCTAAGACGCAACATTTTCTTTGTCTCCCTTTTAACTCCGGCAAGAAAAAGGCAATGAATGTGGGGTCCTACAGGGGTCAATTATGAGGCCCCTATTCTTCAACTTGTACATGCTCCCTCTTCGCTTCGTCATACAGAAACATAATGTACGGTACCATGATTATGCAGACGACATGCAACTTTATGTCTCGTTGTCTCCTGGTGATTTGAGTCCTGTAAACTCTCTGGTTGATTGTGTAGATTGTATGAATTTATGGATTTATGACTTATAATTTCCTGCAGCTTAACAAAGATAAGACATATAGATATGGAGTGCTGATGCAGGCCCAGGCCAAAGTGGGTTGTGGTGCCAGCCCCGGTTGACATGAGATGCAGGATTTTATCACCTGATCTATTATATCATATGTCCTGCATTATATTCTGTCCTGTCATCTATTGCACACCCATCCTGGTGGGGGGATGCCTCTTTGAATTGCCCTGCCCAAGGTCCCCCCCCTTGTCTTCATAGAGGCCTAAAGCTTAGGCAGATCTGGCTCACTATGTCCTCCTCTCTGTCAAATCCTTTCAGTCCTCTTCAACGTGTTACTCTGTTTCATGTGCTGATCGTATTGTGTAACCATCATAATTGTCACTTGTTGATAATTGATAACTGACTTTGTCATAAATCTGATTGTCTCCAGGCTTGACCTAGTTATGCCAGGTAAAGTCCTTTGAGGCTTTTTTGTGATAAAGGGCTATATAAATAAACTTGACTTGATAAGACAGAGATACCTGTTCTAGGGGTCAAGGGTGCAGAGAGACAATCTCTGCATAACTTGGTTCCCTATCTTTGAAAAACAGGGATCAGGTCAGAAACCTTGGTGTGATCATGGATTCCGACTTGCCATTCCATGGTCACATCAACAACATCACTAGAACAGCATTCTAATACTTGAACAATATCTCTAGAGTTAGACGTTTTCTCTCACAGTCAGACTCTGCCTTTATTACTAGCAGGGCTAGATATTACTATTATCTAGCCCTTTTCTTCGACCTTCCGAAGAAGACAACAGGGCGGCTGCAGCTCGAGTTCTGATTGGGACAAGAAAATCTGAGCACATTACATGTTCTTAGATCGCTGCACTGGTTTCCAGTGAGCACTAGAATTGATTCTGCTGCTGGTCTACAAAGCCCTAAATTGCCTGTCACCACAATACATCTCTGACATGCTAAATACAGTATATATGAATCTCCAAGGTCTCTCAGATCATCTGGTGCTGGCCTTTTAGCTTTAGCTATATAGTTTACCTAGTTTTTATGCTCCCAATCTCTGGAATACCCTGACTCTTGAGCTGAGATGGGCCCCAACCCTAACCTCTTTTAACAAGGCTAAAAACATCCTTTTCCCTAGTTTTATCTATGTCTAAATTGTACGGCTCAAAGTACAAATTTGGTTTTCCATAAGTATTGCATCAGAAAGTGGCCAATTGGGAACCAGCACAAGCATGTGGAGGCAATATTAATTTAACTAAGTTTAACATACATAGTTTAACATAACAATACTCAAATTGATCTGTGATTTTAGCTTAGTTAACATTAGCCAAAAAGCCACCCATCCAGCAACAGTATTACTGGTTTGTGTTTGCCTTGTTGTCTAGCAAGTTCGCTAGCTTCGCTAGCTAGCTGGATAGCTAATAGCAAAAGACATATCAGTACATTACAGTCATTTAGCAGACGCTTTTATCCAAAGCTACTTACGAAGGTATCAGTGTTGAATAATGGTGATGGGCATTTAGTGGGGGTTTTTCATCCCTATTCAAATAATCATATGAATTTTGAAATCCTATTTTAGTACCTCAGTAACTTTTACTTGAGTACAGTTTAAATGAGCTACATTTTACATTACATTACATTTAGTAAATTTCAGGAAATTGATTTCTACTTAAGTAAAATTTCAGCAATGTAACTATTTGTAGCTATTTGAGTAGGTTATTTTACTCTTAGTCTTTCCACCCCTGGCAAATATTATTTGCATTACAAAATTAGCATATTTCTGCTATTACCTGCTATACAAATTCATGCTCAGTTTCCCTACAACGTTAGTATACGTTTCACTCCAGTAATTTGGTGGTAAATTAGTGTTTGACTTGGGGCAAGACAAATGTAAAACGACTGTAAAACTGAATGCCGAGGTGAATTAATCATCAACAATACACTTTCTAAAATGCAAATGAAGACTGTGACATGTATAATTTGTAGGTTTGGCTGCAGTATTTCTTTAACAATTGTGAAACAATTAAAGTAGTTGTTTTTTTCAAGTTGCAAATAAACAGTTGCAGAGCGCTGAGTGTGGAAAGCTCCAAGCACCCTACAGTTTAACAGTCCCAATGAGAACTAGGCTGTAGACTGTACAGCTGCTTTCATTTCACCAATTTATATTAATTTGCTGATGACATATGAACAAGAGGGTATCCCCCTTTTTACTCTTTTACTCTGAAGCAGTGAGGACAGTCTTCCACTAGAGGTCCTACTGGTCCTACTCAGTCAGCCCATGCAAAGCTCTCTAGGTTTAAGTTGAACTCACATATCCTGTTCTTTATAATCATAAAGGAAACACATTATGCTCTCTACCTGTGATTTGACCATGATATAAAAAATAAATAAAAATGGATATGTATCTGCTTTTAGACTGGATTTACACAACCAAATCAGTGTGTGTGTGCATGTGCGTGTGTGTGTGTGTGCGCGTGTTGATGATGTGATTGACAACAACTACTATATTCTCCCATATCTATTTCTGTTTGTGCACTCATGCATTTTTGCACTCATTTGTTAATGTGCATTGTGCATGTCAAAAAAAGTAATAAAATAAAATTAATTTAATTTAATTAATTTACAACCAGCCCAGCTGCCCAACAGTTTATGGGAGCCGTGTATGGTTAATTACAATACAGCTCTTATATACGTGTCAGTTTGCTATCATCACCACTGACTGTACTCACGCCTAGCACACAGACAAGATGATCAAATAATGGCCGGCTTACTCCACAGAGCTAATTGTGGAGTGGGGTCAAACTGAGAGTAAAACGGAACAACCTGCAGAGTTAAGTTCCATCATGTTCCCTTTTTCTGCCAAGGTTTGGAGGTTTTCTGCCAGACCCTGATCTGCATAATGATCTTTAACCAGCCAAAACACACACTGCCTCATTGTGCTGGGAGTTACACAAGGCTTAACTCGAGGAATGCTGATATACAAAAGCTCTGTCTCTCAGCAAACTAGAAAAACAACAGCTGTAGTTCTTTTGGTGGTTTTGTTTTACACATGGTTAAATTCAGGTTGGAGTTCATTCGAAATCTCAGGATGAAGCCTGTGAGCTAAGTGAATGATTGAATGAAGGGATGAATGAATAAAAAAATGAACAAAAGGACAGACAAAGGCAGACTGATACTAGACAGATAGATGCATATATATTTAAAAATTTGATTGAACACATCACAATACAGGGTATCAACCTATAGATACAATATCGTTGGGGGTGAGGTATCCCCCTATCATAATGTATCAATATTTGTCCTCACTCCCAATCAAAAGGCAGGAAGGGCTAGTGTTATAATATGTCTGGGAAGGAACCTGCTTCAAGAGACAAACTTAGATGCTTGTAAATGAGAGCAATAAATTCAGATAATACAGGAAATGAATTACACATCCAAAGCATGGCTGCCAAGGTTTTATTAGACAACTGATGATGTTGCAGAGGAGGAGCAAAGAGAAGAGTCTGATATAAGATTATTTATATTGAAGAATTTTAGGAGATTTTTGTGGAGGTTGCCATTTAGGATTAGGATGACATATATTGGTTCGCTAAAATATGGGGTCAGTTTTATCCTTTTATTAAAAATGCGATCTCGTCCAGTCAGTGTCCATCCATGAGGTTACATATTTATTGTGGAATTGATCAATACTACCTTACAACCATATCCTGAATTGATTATAATGAGACATTCAGTCCCACACAGGTGCATGATTATTATTATTATTATTATTATTATTATTATTATTGTCATGCTTTGTTTCAATGGAGAGTTTTACTGTCCCATGGTCAAAATACTGTTTCAGAAGCTTTTCCACCCTGACAATAGGCTTCTGGGGGAAACACTAAATACTGATTTTCAGATTTTTTTTG
>OOFE01010905.1:0-16141 GCA_900323365.1 Monocentris japonica
TTATCATTTTGGAACAAACCCCTCATATCCTCTATATCCACATTTGAAGTGAAAACATGACGCTAATCAAATATCACTTTGCTATACTAAAGTAAGGTGACAGTCAACAGATTGGTGGAAATGTCACATTCTTTCCATGACAACTTTTAAGGTGTTGGAGACTTCTCTGAACTACAGTTAATAACCAAACGAGAAAGTTGTTTGATAGTCTGCACTCCTCCGTGTGGTTTTACCTCGCCCTCTTTGTAGTGCCTGTGCAGTTAAAAGGGCTTTAGTTTACATCGCTACGACCTAATTCACTTCCTCTTTCCCCTTATTCTGCCATGTGACGAACAACAAACCTATAACTGTTTTTCAACATTTTTTCACATGCTTTGTGTAGATTTTTTTGCAGTTTCTTAAGTCTGCGCTAAATGTGACAAGTCATTTCACGAGGACTGTGTAGGTAGAGCTACAAACTAAAAACAAAACTGGGAACCGGCTCGGTGCTGCCAACCTTCAAAACCACAGGCGCGGTCAGGAAGGCCTGTGCTGTCAGCTCCGCCCATGCGGTTCTACCCGTGATGTGTGTACGATCACTTGAGTCCGCCTCTGCAAAGGAAAGCACACCCTGCTTTTACAAAGGGCCACATCGGCCTGTGTGCCATGGTCTCATTGGCGGTTGCTATGATTACTTTTGCCCTTATTTGGATATGTCACTGCTTTTGCGAGTAAGCTAAATGGAATGTGTTCATTCAGTTAGGTGCTACTGAGACCGGGGCTGATGTGTTGACCTGGAGTTTGGCAGAGTTTTAACACTCCAGTCTATTGGCTGATCTGCTCTATCGATGGGTGACCTCCATCAGAAAATAAAAAAGGGAACCAAGTGGAGGTTGGGACAGAGGAGCCCTCAACACAATATAAAGTCTTAAAGTTGCTTCTGTGTTATGAGAGGGATAAACTGGAGATAGGGAAGTTAGTAGTTGTAATTTAAATGGAGGGGGATGGACATTATCAACAGAAGGCCACACACACACACACACACACACACACACACACACACACACATACTGGTGCGCGTGACTGTGTTTCATAAGGCTGATTAAAACTTCCTCTCTTCCACAGTCCAGAGAGCGGCTACAGAATTGAGAGCGGTAAAGGCGCCGCTGCAGCAGCAGCTTGTCACATATGAGGATTTCAATTCCTTTTACAAATGACAGCGTCTTCTTCAGAATATTGTAGACAGTGTTGGAGGATAAAAGGGGAAAACACCCATGCCTTCACTTGATTTTTGCATTCTCCTTGTGATCGTTCGTCTCATTTGGTGCTGGTTTAGTAAAGCAGGGCTGCGAGGCACAAGGCCGCGGATGGAGCTAGAGCTAGTGGGGCTGGGAGTGATCTAGTGGCAGGGTGGCTCGGTGTTGGCGCCCGGCTGTGACTGAGGACCTTGGGGAGCCGAGGCAGGGAGGGGAAATGGCTGCCAGCCCAGATAAGGTCTATCACAGGGGACAGCATGGGCTTTGGAAGGCCCCAGCTCTGTACCCCTCACACAGGGAGCCGGGATCACTTCCTCACTGGCACTTCACATGCACTACCACATCAGTGGTAATGGGCGTCAGACATGGCTTGTAAGTGCACAGTAAACTGTATATTATTAACAGGTCACCAATCTAAAAGAAAACAAACAGCAAATAAATGAATACCTATAATTACTGAGTATTAAAATCCCCATAGACTTGCATGAATCTGAGGGGCCTTTTCATGAATTCAGATTGAAAACGGTGACAGGTCTGAGTTGTAGCAAGATCAGAAAGGAGGTTAGCCCAAGGTGAAACCTCGCCATCACACTCTGGCCTCACTGACGCCTGCAAATCCCTCACACATAGGAATTACGACGATAGTAATTTGGCTGCCGTGTGGTCTGGTGATGAAAGACACAGTCCTACGGCCGAGAGTTGAAAGGTCCGATCCCCATGACAGCCGGAGTCCGAGCCTGTTCAATTGTCCTTGAGAGAGAGACGCTCAAGGTAAAAGGCAAAATAACTCATTTCCTCACTATGTCTGAAAGTCACAAACCAATTCTTGATACGATTGCGATCAGGCTCCGTTTGTGGTGATGTAAGCTGCATAAAAGAACAATACCAACATGCAGCACCTTCTTTTACGATCTTTGTACCACAGAAACGTCGTCTCGTCTCTAAAGCCTTTGTTGTCCGGTGGGCTCCTGTTCATGCAGGCTGGAGGATTTGTTTCCCAAAACCTCTGCTGTCGGTATTGATGTCAGAATGACCTTTTTTCTGTCACCCAATAACCTGCATGGACCCTCAACAGAGACGGATGTCATGGGAAAACTGTTATGCGCTGCATACCCCTGCAACTCCTTTCAGCAGACATTCACACTGACAGCTAGTGCTTTCAAGGACAGAAAAGGTCTCAATTAGAAAATGTGTGACAGTGGATCCCAGCCCTGACAGGAAACTAAACAACACATACTTACATCCATGTTACAACTACGTCCAGTACACTCTAAACGTTGCATCACTATTCCTAATATTGAGCAATGTTACAGGTCTCTTGAAACTAGATTTCAAAAGGCCATGGAAGGAAGCATGAAGGAGATAAGCAGGGCTAGGGTAGCTACTAAAAAGAGTCTAATCTGTGATATCATCAAGCCACGCTCTCTGAAGCTGCTCAGTCGACAATGTAATGAGGGCAAAGTGATTCTGTGGCCTTTTTTTTTTTTTTTTTTTTTTTTTAACGTTACCGAAATGAGCTTTACTTCACTATCTCAACCAGACAATGAAGCCGTATCCCCAGGAAATCACCCTGGGTACAGTTTTGCTCTAACAGAGATTGTGTGTGATTTTGAATTCAGCCCATCAGTTTACAGGGACCTAAAAGGTCATTTCATATATACTGGAACTAAAGGTTTCAGGGGCCTGTTAGACCAGCTCAGCATTTTCCATGTTCACGTCATCAGGCCAACCTAATTCCATCATCCAGCATATCTCCTCACCTGGTAGGGACTCTATCTAACATCTTCCAGGTTATCATCATGAGAAACCGCACAGTCACAGTTGGAGAGGAGAGTGTTTTCACATTTACGGAGAATTGAAACCTCTTTGGCCTTTCAGTTGTGAAAACCACTAGAATGTTAAAAAAAAGGCTCTAGGACATTTTTAGTGAAGAAAATGTCACGTTCAAATTCCTGTTCAAAGTCTTTTGAACCGGAATTCAGGTTAACGATACGGTACGACTGTAAAGCAATGATACTTTTGGTGAGGACGAATGCCCCTTGTACACACATAGAAATGAAAGTGTCTTTTCTCATTCACATTTCTGATGCTTTGCAGCTTTCCCTTTAGCCTCCATCACTTTCTTGCTTCATCTCATTAGACACCAGACAACCACGTCGCTGTGAAGCAAACAACACTGTGCTGAGGCTGTTGGCACGCCGTCGCTGAGGCTCAGCGGGTCTTGCTGCAAAGGAGGTCATAGCAAAAAGGAGCAGCTACACTGACATTATCTGTCTTTAAGTCATTTAAGTATACTTTTTATATTGATTTTTATTGTCAGAGTCTGTTCATTTTTGTCACATGGACTTTCCTTCAAGATTTTAGTGCATGCAGGCTTCGCACAGGAAATAACAAAGGCTTTTTTTTCCTCAACAGGTACTTCCTGAACAACTTCTATCAAACAGACCCAACTTACCAAACTTTCCTGCCCTGTAACCAGTAGCGCATGTACAAATATGAGCAGATATGCAGGACAGTGCACCCAACAATTTGAGCACCTCACACACTTCTGACCCACAAGTCACAAAGCTGTTAATAAACTGAATTAGTCCACAGTTCACATCCACATGATGGACACACACTATGGACACGGCCGTACTGTGTTGCAACCTGCCTTCCTCTCTGTTTATCATCACAGGGTTGTTACCCAACCTCACGTAGCAAATGTGGTCCTGACAATACTGCTTGAAGCCAATATGTCCATGAGAGCACATTACATGGTAAATGACATCATCTCAGCATCACACTGACAAGGGGAATTGTTCAGCTCAAGCTGAACAATTTGGCTAAAAGAAGGAAAATGAACACAAGTTGAAAATATTAAAAAGGTGAAATATTAGCACCCGTGACTGAAGCTCCATCAGAGAGAAAAGGAAAGTCTGGGAGGTTCTGGGTCACCGTCTTAACACTAGGCTAGAAACTCATCCCCTTTTACTCAGGCCCTGGTTTTTAGGACTTTGTATTAAGACAAATGAAGATCAGGATTATGTTCATATGTTCAATACATTTTGGAGCAATTTCTTGATTTCCCGTGCAGTTAGTTACACGATCAAGAGGTGGTATCTGCTCTAATCTTTGTAGGCGTTTTAAACAGCATCTGCAGGAGGCAAAGTTAAAGTTAGACGGAAGAAGAGAAAGAGAGAGCAGCTATGACTGTTAGACCTCTTCCTGTGGTTACACCACGTGGTCGCGGAGGGTTCAAAAGGAGACGACTTCTTCTTCTCCATCCACTTCTTAGACAGACCGAAGACACCTGTGGGGCCGGTGGACAAGCGCGTCACTTATTAGAGAAAAAGGCTCTTCGGTGAGGTAAAGTATGGATGACATTGCAAACTAAATAATATTATCATTTATTATGAAGATTGTATAACAAACTGTGTTAAATAATGGTAACATAAAGCATTGGTGAGGCTTTTAATCCTTTCACTCTACATTCCTTGGATCTAAACACTCGTCAGTAAAATAAATCTATTCAGGGGGAGTTTATTTGTAATTTGGGTTAAAAAGTACAAATGTAGGAATGATTCTGACTTGCAGTATTGTTGATTTGAGTGTTTAGTGTATCCAATGGGTGCTTTCAGTGGCTCCAAATAAATTCTGAATTGAATGAGATGCTGGCAATTATTCTTGGAATTACTTTATTTTACTTTACAGCAGTTAAGAAAGTACCAATAATGTGTTGACAGAAAAAGCTTACTCACGCCGGCCAAAATGGCTTCCTCAAGATAGCGCTTCCTCTGCCAGATCTAGCAGTATTATTCTGGCCATTGCCTTAAAAACTGACTTGAGGCACGGTTTGGGGGGTATGGGTGGGGTATGTTGGACGATTTTTGCCTCTTGCAGCCTTTGCTGCCTTTCACCAATGTTAACTGGCCTCGCCTGGATTTGAACGAATTGCCCGGAAAACTACGTATGTAAATATTTCAAGAGCAAAATCAGGAACTGTGCATTTTCTGGTTTAACAGAAGCAAGGAATGTGTTTGTGCAGGGTACGAGTTGAGGTGGTTTCAGTTTGTGTATGTGTGTGTGTGTGTGTGTGTCTGGGTGGGGTTGGTGAGCAGCTGTAGACTGAGTTCAGTAGAGACGAGGCAGGTGCACGACAGAAGAGAGAAGTGGGAGGACAGCACACGGAAGAGGACTGTTGGAAGTACAGTGCAGTCATCCATAAAGTAGAAAGCACTACTAAACTCCTCACCACAGTGTAGTGTTTCCTACTTTATGGATGAGTGTACTGTTGGCTACAGGGAGACCAACGGCCCAGCACGACGCACACTCAGGAAATCAGAAAAAGAGGAACCTGCTTTGTCTCACATGGCCACGCATTACCCAGAGTGTTGAGAGTCAGTTCACATGGGTTGTGTATGGCACCGAGGACAAAGCACGTCACTCTTTCCACCATTTGACAATTCTTCTGTTTTTCAACTGTCCTGAAAAAATAACATCATTGTATACACTGTTAGAAACTCTTTTTTAGAGTAGGATTTTCAATAAAGATCAAAATAAAACTCTTCCCTTGAGTCTAATTTTTCCTTCTAATGTTTTCTATACTAGACACATAGACATGACACTTAATATGTAAGAACACTACATGCAATACAGACTCAGCATCACTCCCAGTTTCTGTGAAAATAGACATACTTTATTCCAGTAAAAAGATCCATATTGAAAGAAACCACCACAATTTCAAGTCAACAAGTCCTCTGTGCACTACTTCTTTAGTTACTGTTCCTCCATCAACACTGCCTGGACATGCAAAAAGACATCTGAAAAACAATATTAACAAAAATATTTACAGATGAGCTTCAAAAAGGGTAATAAAAACATTAATATATAAAAGGTAAATCTTCCACCGGTTTGAAAGAATGAATGCAGGTCAGGAAAGACAAAAAAAACAGAGTTTCCCTCGCTGTATGAAAATATACCACATGGTCAAAGTCCCAGCACTGAACTTTGTTCATTATATACAGACCAGCTCCTACAGCTTCCTTCCCACTGAATCAACAATCAGACTACTCAAATATTGCAAACAAATCAAACTAGAAAAACTTAAATATGACAATAACATAAATAAGGCCAAACATGGGTATAACATTATGCATGCAGTCAAGAAACATCCTGTAAACAACATATTAAGACTAAACAAGGTCTTGTAAGGCTAAATATTATCAACTGATCTACAATGCTACCTACGCGTCTAGGTCCTATTCAGTCAGCAGAGCAGGAGCAGGACGGGTGCCTGTGGAGACTGAGGCAGGACAGTCCTAAAGATCGCAGTAACAGTGTGGCCGCCTACTCACTACAGAGCAGGTAGGGGAATACATGTGCATTAAAGGCCGTGAAATACAATATCAGTACAAATATTCACTGTACATTTCGGCAACTTTTGAGCATCCCCCTCACAAAAACAGAGGACATACAGTACAGCCTCAGTCTTGCCTCTAACTCGGCTACTCAAAGATCCACCTCTAAAGTGTCATTGTCAACTCCCATTCATTCTTGGCATTTTCTGCTCATGCTCCCTTTATGCAACACTGACAAACATGTACATGAAATACTAAATTAAAAACATTCATAACATTAAAGAAAAAGATTTGCCTCCAACTTATGTAATCAGGTGTGCTTTGACTCCATCTACCCATCTGGGAAACTTCAGCGGGGTGGAACAGAGGACAGGATTATTATACACCTACAAGTAAAGTGAAACTACGTCTGATCTGCAAAACAACTGTCTGCCGTCTATCCAGACTAGTTTCACTCCACTGAATATCCCCATGTGTTGGATGCTTGGTCTCTCATAGCTAACAGCCAAAGCACCTAAGATTTTGGCATATTCCGCAGTTGTGACAGCCACGGACTCAACAGGTGGCTCAGCATACTAAGAAACTACAAGTAAAAACCTGAGAAGTTACTGAACAGCCCTGAATCAAACAAATAAAGGATCTAGTAAGACTCAGAAAACAATCACTGCATAATACATTGTTTGGTAGTCAAAAAAAACAGTAACTAACAGTAACTGCAAGGGAGCTAACCGATTGGATACTAAGGCCTGGTCCACACGTTCACTTCAAAAACGTTGCCGCTTGCCTACACCAGAACTTCATAGCAGTCTTGACTGCTGCAAACCTCGATTGCTGGGAATATACCGTCACTCTCAACCAGACGTCTAGTTCACCGACCACCTCGATTGGTTATGATTAATGGGAAGTGGTGCAACGCTGCCATGAACCACCAACAAAAAAAATACATGGTTCTATTTTCTCGTGCCACTTGTAGCTCAGTACACTGCACTGCGATGATGGCTATTATTTACGTTTGCTAGTCAACGGAGAGTGCAGTATGATGCGATGTCATGAAACAATGCATATGGCATGATGCCAATGTGTGGATATAGGGTCACAGAAAACTAATCACTACACTGCATGGGTTGGTAATGTTAACATAACATTGTTAAGCCTGTCTGACCCAATAATCACATGTCCAGAGTTGCTTAGAACTTGTCTCACCTTAAATACTCCTAAAATGGAGGCAAAATTAAGAGAATAAATAAATGATGTTGGACTGACTCATTACATACCTGATCACAATACAGTAGTGTCACAAAACACCAGCGCCATGTCCCAACTGTTCAGTACAAATACAATCCTAACTTCTGAAAGCTAAGTGCTGCTCCTATTGATGGTTGTGTATGCTGGTGCATGCAGTATGTGAAAAAACCAACATGCTACATTCAAACCATAATGAATCCCAAACGCTGACATGTTTAGCATCATGATGCTATTAGCCATGGTTGGTTAACTTTAAGTGTGGACAGTTTTTTAGTCCACTTATTCCTGGTTTATTTCATCCTGGATACTCAATCTAACAGTATAACATCCTGGCATTTCAGTATACTGACTTTGGAGAATAAGTTAGCCTACTGAGCAAATTTTCATTGAGTACACTGAAACAGCCTACTGATCAGAAGGTACAACACAATTTTTGGACACACTGCAGGTCTGTCATCTCTCTCACACACACACACACACACACATACACATACACACACACATATACAATATGTAGTATGCAACATTTAAGCCAGCTGCGATTGTGGTAGAGTCATGAACATCATGAGGTCCCATGTTAATTTTTGAGAAAGGCATCTGTTTTCAGTCTCACCAGTGGACTGGGCAGCTTTGTCTACACACACCAAAGAAGGGTGACCCTTCACATTCTGTACAATTACCAACGTGCTCAACATTGTTAACTTTTAACCTTCCTTACAATAAATTAGACCTAAGCTACACATATCAAAATGGATGAACACTGTCTCCGACAGCTCTTCATAATGAGTAACTTCCTGCTCTGGCATCACTCCATGCGACATGGTGATGAATAGGGCAAGAGCCAGACACAAATAAATAACTGTGGTCGGTACAATGTACAATTACTCTTAAAGACAAAACACACAGAATATCTATGAATGGCAGGGACAAGATAACAGACATGTAAAATACATCCATTCAGAATGGATAGTGCATTCCTTTCACTCATACAGAGGAAGAGCTGCTTCCATCTGTTTACTTCAAGAGAGAAAGTGACACCAGTGGCTTAGCACGGGACTCTTAGAGCTAAAATTAAATGAGCTGTTTTTGTGGGGGGCTGAAGTCTGGAGCCACATCTCACTTTCACTCTGTATCATATTGCTCAAAGCAAATGCAATCCTTCAGAGATTACCTTAAGATGTGCAGCATGAAAGCCTCAAGCTAGCTGACTACTGGTTAATACTTAGATAATTAGGAAGCATTTTCAGAATATCTATTTGTAAGCAAAGTGAGTTTGAACACTTCAACATGCACCTCAACATGCTCTTGTGATGCTGCAATTGGTTTCATAAGATACTCTATAGTTAACAGCTGGTCTAGTAATGTTCTAAAGAAGAGGTATAATCAGATCTGTAAATATTGACAGTTAATGCATCAGTTATATTTCTGATAGCAACTAACAACACAGACTAACAATTGAGATTAAAAGTGAACATGGAAAAAGTGCTTTCAATGTGACATGAGCATTGTGAGTTAAATGCCCAACTCTCATTCTTTCTTGCTGGATCCCAGCTTTTTAAAAAGCTTCTTCCCTTTGGAGAAGAAGCCTTTCTTCTTCTTGCCTTGCGCAGAGCAGTCCATGTGTGCAGGGCTACCTGCAGGAACGTGGGGAGGAGGAGAACCGCAGGCCTGCACTGGGTCTGGGTCTGGAGCTGGAGCTGGGTCTGGAGCTGGGTCCGAGGCGGGGTCTGTAGTGGGTGTAAGTTTGGGTTGTAGGTCTGAGTGGTCTGTTGGGTCTGGGAGAGGAGTTCCTGTCTGGGGGTGTAAAGCCTCTTCTAGTGTTGACGGCCCAGGATCTTGTGGCTCTACAGAAGAGGTCCAGCTCACCTTCAGGTACAAAATAACAGTTTCTTGTATCATAATGTGCTCACTAATATCTAAAGTTTATTGATTGAGTTCAATCTTTATATGCACCTCAGTATTTAATGGAAACTAATTTTTAGAAGGGTATTAACAGAGGGACACAAGGATGGCAGGACACAAAGGAGAGGATCGTCGGTTGTTTTGAGATCTGATAAACTAAAGGTGTAGTCTTGGAGGGGATCCTATGCAAAGGAGTAGTCTAGAACTACTGTTAAGGATGGAGGGAAGAGGACATTCACAGGGAACAAATGAGGAATACTAGTGTTGATCACTGTGCTGAAGTTGTCCTAGCAGAAACACTTACGATCAAGTCTTAAAGTGTACACTTCGTTTCTGCTTCTGCAAAAGGCCATGCAGGAAATACAACAAGGCAAAATTATAGAAACGTTACAGAAAAAAACAGCATCCAGCCACTGAAAATGTTTACAAGTGATGAAAAGAAAAATGGAAGAAAGAAACTTCATGATGTGGAAAATGACGTATGGTTATAAATGGTACATGATGTAACAGTAGTGTTTATATACAGTAGTGCATGTTTATCCGCTGTGTCCAAAGTGTGACCACCACATATAGATACAGAGTTGTCAAGCTACCTGCAATTCCTTTTTGGGTTCTGGTGCAGGATGGGCAGGCGGAAGACCTGATGGAGTGTCCTCTGGTAAGGCCTGCAGGAAGTTGGAGGGCACCAGGCCTTTGTGTCCATTCAAGTCTCCCTAGAAAGTACATGGGACAAAAGACATCAGAGTGTTTCAACAGCAAGACAGTAATTAAAGCAACAGCAACATTTTCTGTTTTGCTACTTTCTATCACTGACTGACAGACTGATAAAACACAATAGTGTTTTATCTTGGCGCACAGGAAGTGATGCGTTTTACGTTTCCAGCAGCACCAGTTTGTTTGGAATAAATAGAAGAACTGGGTAGTTAACATGAGCTGCTGGCTGAAAAGAGCGCCACCTGCGGAAACTCAAACTTCAACAGAAAATCCAAGGAAAACGACTGCAATCAAACTGTGTGGCCAGTACTGTGATAAGCCATCTCTGGGAAGTGCAGTGCAAAAATATCAATAACTGCTTGGCATAAAACAAGTAAGGGAAACAAAATAGTAAAAAAACAAACACGGGTCCCATGGATTAGCACTTTTAAAAGCAACTCACGTAGAAGAATCCATCATCATCCATGTCACCAAACACATTTATGATGTCCCCTGCACTGAAGGTCAGCTCAGCCTGAATGGGGTGATAATAAGGCAGGTACTGAGCATACAGCTGAACACACATACGGTGCCTAGTCTAGCCTCTTGAATAAAATATAAACCTGTACCGAGACAAGGTACGCTACGTGTGCAATTCTGACCTCAATATCAGTGTTGGGGGAACTCTCTCGAGGATCGTAATCAAAGATAGCCACCATCCTGCGAGCTCCTGGGGCTGGCTTCCCTACGGCAGCAGCAGTCTGGCTGGGATCTGTCAGTCAAACAGAGAGGCACATACAGTACTGTCTAGGATCCTGTCAATAAGAGCAAGATGTCTTGGCAGTTCCAATCAGCTCATCAGCATGCATGTCATCCTCACTCAGCGTCATGCTGTGCTGAGAAAATGTCATACCACTGCAGCTAAACACATGGAGTAAAAACAGCAGAGGGTTAACACCAAGGCACTTTCAGAGTTAGCATATTTATTTCCAACAAAATGGTGGTATCAACTCTAGCTCATTTTCACCAAACAGAAGGAGCAACCATTTGGGGAGGCATTTCTAGATACTATAATATCAATGATATTGTTAACGATAATAGGATAATAATGTTTGTTAATGTTTTGCAACAAGATAAGCATTGCAATTCGATACTGAAATTAAATACAACTTACAATTACATTTTTGTTTTGTCTGACTGCAGAAGAAATACTATCCCTTACAAAATCCCTACAATGTTGAAATCAATCCTTAGGGGAAAAACCACAAATCAATTCTTGGATAAAAGTTGGGACCGTTCAGACTTTCAAGCACTGTTTTAAGTAAACTATAGTAAACCCCCACCCCTATCAAGCGTTAGTGAAAATAAAGAAGACGGAAATTATTAGTGCATTCACTGATGGTACTTGGACTGTGAAATGACGAAAGAGTTAGGATAAGGGACCCCATGCCATTTATAATTGGGGGTTCATGAAGAAAATTAGGCAATTGACTTGTTTTTTCATTTAAGCTTGGGCATGGTCATCTATTTTCTAAAATACGTCATTCTTTTATTTTTTCCATGTTTTCATTACTTTTTCACCTACGGGAGATACAATTTTCCCCAGCCAACGGGAGTGTCATTAACATTTTTTTGCTTTGAGGAGAGTTTTAAAAATGTTGATAGAGTGGTTCAAATCCCTCATTATACCCCCAAATAAAAACAAACAATCCCTAATGGAGATGGACGACGGGGAGGCGAGTCCTGGGGGGAACTGCATCCAGAATACAGTCCTTTATGTTTACAGCCATTAAAAAGGAAGAGGGAGAGAGGTCACAGGATGACATGTAAATGGGTAGATGCATGCTGGTCTCCAGTGGACACCGAAACTGTCATCTGATCATGCTAGTGAAAACAGAAAGGCAGAGGGCTGGCTACAAACCTTGACTGGAGGAGTCTACACTCTCCTCCCAGAGTGCCGCAGACTCCACTGCAAGAGATGGGGTGAGGGGAAAGAGTATAAGCAAGTTAAAGAGCTACATTCTGCTCTTCCAAGGCCCTGACACACTAATGCCAAAGCAAAATGCTGTCTGAGGGTACACAACACTCATCACACTGGAGTAAACAAAAGGCACAGATGGAGATCAGAGGGGATGGATGTTTCAACAAGTAAACATTAAGCCGCCATGTAATTAATTTGTGACATAGGAGTAAAATATTGGCAAGAGAACTTTTATTTTGACATTTTCGTTCAATAAGATGATATGCTGTTCCACTGCTGTGTCACAAATTAAGTTTTACATGAATACCCTATGAAAGCTGACAGAAGGATTGAATGAGTCTTCATGAATGTGTCATTTAGCTGTTGTTCAGGTGTTATGAATGTGGTATAATTTGGCACTCATGTAGAATTACCAAGTTGAAAGATGCAGGATGCTGGATAGCCTATGGGCAGTAAAGTATAAAGTGAATACTAGGCCTGTGTATGTAATATGAAACTAGTGCAGTGGAGACCTATTCATAGCGGGAACATTTGACTGGAACTCTAGGGAACTGTCTCATTTCATTGTATTACTACACTAGCTAACCTAAAAAATCCCCTCTGGTCGTTGAGTGACAGGCAGCAACTGCTAAAGTGAAAGACAGAGAGAGAAGCAAACCAGAGAGCGAGAGAATAAAGGAGGGAGGCGGACAGCCACAGTCTGCAGCGAGACACACCTTTCTTGGATCGTCTCGGTTTCGGCGGTGGAACAGGGCGACGCGGAAGCTGTGCGTGTGTGCGAGTGCCTTTATGGAGTTTTAGAAAGGAAAATCAAAAAATTTAAACCAAAAAAGAAAAACAACACAGAGATGCAATATTGAGAGAAGCAGACCAGACAAAGAGACAGAATGAGAAGCCAGTGAAGAGCAATTTAAAAATGACAACCAATAAGCAGCAGACACAGCAGTGAGACCAAGTGGAAGTGAAGAGGTTAAACCATCTGCAGAGACCATTCTCGGTAGAAAGCAGGAAACAGAAGCAAAGTGTCGGCTTGATTTGCCCGGTGGCTTGCTCTATGGCTCCCTACTACCTTTCCCTCAGGCAAACACTTTTTTTGTGACACTTATAGACCCTTGCATGACAATGCAGTAAATGACTACAGTGGTTATTTCTTAAATAGCAGTAAAGTACAAAAGAAACCATTAAGGCACACAAAGCATCTCCACAGGGAACTATTTTAATTGAGTTCAACTGTAAACCAAGTATAAGTTGATGAGAGCTTTCTCTGCGCCTACTGCTAGGCTAAAAAGTCCTCCTCTCATCTGAAAAACAACTTTTCCTTCTGAGGATTTCCTCAAACAGATTGCAGACAAGAAATATGCCCATGTGTCTCTTTTCACAGCTTGACAATTAAAGACTATAAAAAGAGACAAATTAACAGTGGAGAGTCAAGTGGCTTCTACAACACTTGTGCTGCTTTTTTCACTTTCCACTTAAACATGAACAATGGAGATATTATGAATAAACCATCACAATATACACCTATTGTAAAGGAAGCAAACATCCTCATTTTTCAGTGTAATAAAACACATTAAGAAGAAGACAAAATAATTAGGGTTCACACAAAAAAGAATGTTGCTCATTTGATCTGAAATCTGAACATAGCCGTCGCTTTAGGTAGTTGCTGGGTAAACGTTTGGGGACTAGCTGGTGAAGTGATTGACAGTGCTGCGTACCTATCTTCTCCATTGAGGCCTCTGTGGACAAGAAGCCCTGCTGCAGTAGCTGATGTCGGGTCTCCTCGTCCTCCACCTGGATCTCAGACACCATGTTACACGGCACATATCCCAGGTGACTGCCAGACTCGCCTCTATAAAACCCATCTGCATCTTTATCTCCATAAACCTGGGAGAGAGGGTGTAAAAATATATGTATTAAATATGAAAGGTATAATCTATCATGGACACTTTCTTTTTTACTTTAATTGAAAAATATAACGCAGGGTTATCAGTATTAGTCCAGCAGTGTCTGAGCTGTGCGGTGGCATACTTTGATGATCTGTCCTTCGCTGAAGGGTAGCTCTTCCTCAGCAGCATCAGGATTGGGTGACATGGTGGCAGGATCATAGGGGAAGAGGGCCACGAAGATGCGTATATCGTTGTCTCCAATCATCTTTGGTGACTCACCACCCCCTGCACAGAGAGTTAAAATGCTCCATTTGCTGCCATAGTTCAGGAACATTTGGCACAGGATCAATATAATTAAAGCACTCTTATCCTCAACTGACTTGGAGAAGGCCATTCACACGTTCATTTCCTCTTGTTTAGACTGCTGCAATTCCCTCTAGTCCTGCTCCTCTGTCAAAAGCCCCCTTCATGCCTGCAGCTCATCCAGAATGCTGCTGTAAGGGTTTTGTCTGGTGCCAAACGTAGAGATCATATCACTCCAATTTTAGCCTCCCTGCACTTTTTATTTGTTAGTTAATCAATTTGAACATTTTACTGATTACTTTTAAAGCATGGCATGGTTTGGCTCCAAGCTACACTACCCACTGTTTAACTCACTATGAGCCAAAGCTCACTCTTAGATCCTCCTGTCTGTTCCACAGTCTGGACTGGAGCCCAAAGGGGACCGAGTGTTCTGCATTAGGGCCCCTATACTGTGGAACAACCTGCTTGAGGAGGTGAGGCTAAATCAGGTCCATCATTTACAGTACATCACTTCTTAAAACCCATATTTCTAAACTTGTTTTCTTCTAACCCTTAATAGATTCTTAATTCTTTGTTTTTAAATATTGACTAATTTGATGTCCCGTTTTTAAAAAGCTATTATAAAGAAATGTATTTTTATTACTATTTTTAGTATTATTTCACCACCACAAGTATGCTTTGCACACATACACAAGCCAAACATTTAGTGTGTGATGGTCTGACAAATGGTAGAGCCCACTCGCCCCTCCCCCACTGTCAGTGCTGCTACGGCATGTCCTTAAAAGAAGCAATCAAGCTAAACCACTGATCCTAAACTGTATGATCTGCTTAAGAAATGTGCACTCATTCATGATCTGCAGCAACCAAGCAAGAAGGGAAATGATGACAAAAGGAAGCAGAGCTTGACCCACTCTCTCCAAAGAATAGCCTGATGCTAGGGATATTTTTAGACATAACATAGCATAAAGGGATATTCAATTGTTATCAATAGAAAATTAAATATATTTTAATACATGCCATGACATAAATCATGCAAAAATAGCCAACATATTTGGCCTGGGGCGCTGTGTGCAGCATGGAGGACGTGATCACACCACTGTGACCAAAGGACTTCGTATTACAACTCCTCTCCTAGCCTATTTGAAGTGTGAAGTTCTGAGACTTAAGGCGCACTTAAGGAGACTTGTTCTCCTATCTCATTAGGGAGGATCAGCCCATCTGTGGCAAGAGTCAGGGTCAGGGAAACTACATACTTTCACATCCTCACTGATTTGCTAGTAGATAGCACACAACTTCTCCCTGCTCCCTTCCTCTATCTGCATGCACGTGTACTCTTGTCCTTGAGTGTGGAGTTAACTGTGAACCCCCACACATACCATAAGGGCAGCTTTACTCAATCAATCAGCAGTCTGTTTCATCACAACGATGGTTGAGAGGAGGAGGAGGGAGAGAGAGTGAGAATTGCAGAGGGACTCGTACTTCCACATAGAGTCTTTCATTGCTGGCTAATCTAATCTATTTTCTATTTTCTAATCTATTTTCATGGCTGTCACTTCC
>OOFE01010906.1:8120-22405 GCA_900323365.1 Monocentris japonica
CATCTGGGGATTGACAGCAAACTGTGAAATAATTTATGTATTACAGAAAAGGGTGAGTGTATACTCAAAAGTATAGTAGACTTTATCAATGCCTGAATAGAAATAGAGTACTATCATCAGAAAAAGACCACTTCCAAAACAGAACTCAGGTTTAACTGCCATGTCAAGGCATCAACTTTTTTTTCGCGTCTCATTTTGTGGATTTCTTTGTTCAATCCAATGACCTTAGAGTACTTTTGAATCAGTAAATGTGTCCCAAAAGGGGATTCTGAACAGTAGTAATATAAATTACATAGTGTTATTGTAATAGTTATGCTGTATATCAATAGTCATGGATTGGTATGTGTAGCATTGCAGTGTATTATCAGTGTAAATGGGGAAGTCTCCAGGCATCTAAACAGTGCTGTGTTGAGTGACCTTATACCTGTCATCAGTTAGAGAGGGAGAACCCTCGCTCAACTGTAATAAGTTGATCACTGGTCAAAAGACTTGCTCATACTTGTAACTGACCTGATACTTGATGAGTGATAAGACTAGTTTTCATTGCTGCCTTTGCCACTGTGAGGCTTTTAACAGTTTCATTAATAAGAAGAATGTACATGTTCAGTCACTAGACCTCTTGAAAATGTCCTGACAATGAGAGCTGCCGGAAATTCAATTCACATATTGAAATAGAAGAAATTGAGATTGTTTGTATGTGTGCATGTAACTAATTTTGATTTGACCAGAAAGTGCTTCATTGGATGTTTTTTACTTTGTAACCAAGTGTTACATTAGGTTCAGAAAGAGAGTCAGGAGGCACAAATGCAGTTGATTGTATCTTTATATAGCTGATATTTTGACATTTTGTGCATTTAGCCTGCTGTAAAAGTTGACCCTTTATTCTGTTTAATGGATTAATTCATTTGAACAGAAACAATCAGGCTTTCTTTTGCATTTTTTAATGATGCTCAGCTATGTCATTTTCCATGACCATGTCTTAAAGGTGATCATCAGCACAATCCCCTGTGATAGTAATCTATTCTCTATTGAACATTAGTGGAGTATAAAAGTTTGTTTGCAACATTCCTAAACTTGACAGAAATTTGTAAATACCCAATCAAATGCCATGAAGAAATTCTATATTGCTCATGTGAGACATTTGTCAAATATATATATAGATACATAAAAGGTGTTTCTTCGTCTCTGTTCTTGCACTTGGACATTGAATGTGGAAAGGGACCGTTAATTTACCAATGACACTTGACCAAGTGAGTTTAGCCCTTGAATGTCTATCTGAGTGGACCATAAGTGTCTTCCAGTGATTTACATGATCAACAATGGAATAGAACTTGTTAGATACAGGAGAATTGCCTCAAAACACACCCCCACCCCCATTCAATTCAGTTGATTTATAACAGAAATACATTGTACAATTGCATCATTGTATCCAATTGTTATTCCAGTACTTGTAATAAGCCACAAATAACACAGTTTGTGATGTATAAATGATCAAGTATAATAAACTATATATTTAACCATCTTCCTCACGTACACAACTTTTCTTCTTATCTTCGTGTCAGTCTACTTCCTCTCTGGTTAATGTTCACTCTTTGAGTATGATGTGTTATTTTATTCCTTGACACTACAGTTATGTACTTGTAGTTACACCGTACATATCTTCACTATAATCATTTGTTCAAAGTACAATTCAGAGAACAGTCTGCAGAGTTTTTTTATGTGAAACTTTCAAGTGTAATGCCAATCAATTAAGTGGTGTTCGTAACACTGTAGCTTTATTACTCTGTTGTCTGTGTGTTAGATGACTGTTGATGTGAAGCACAAAACCTTGGAGATCAGCCATCACTCCAAAGCCAATGACGGGATGCCTATGATCATGACTACCTTTTTGGCTCTAGTTTAACTACACAGTGTACACACTGCATGTGCACTGTTCCAGCATTATCAGGAATAAGAATATACTCCAAGAGGGGACTGCTACCACCTCATGGAGACTTTATCCAAACTGAAATTTGTTTACCTTTCAGGGGTTGTTTGAAAAGAAGGTGAATCGGTGGTGTTGTGTCTTGAGCAATAAATGCATTGATTCAGATACTACTGTTATCAATTCGACTGACATCTATAACAATTTGATTTGGGACACCCATTTTCAATTCATGGCTTAGTCAACATCTGGAACGGATGTAGACTAAACAGCTGTGTATTATTATAGTTGTATGATATCACGATATTGATTGTTCAACAGCAAAAATGGCCAGTCATGAAACCTACTGGCCCAGCTGATATACAACTAACTGTGGCTGTAGGATTTCTGAAATGCCCCCAGGTCTTTACCTCTCCTACCCCACCCCCTGCCTTACTACCAGTCAAAGAACAGCAGTGTGTATCTGAACTGGCAATATTAAGTGTTGAACTGTTTGTGCTTATTAAGTAGTTTTAAATCAATATTTTACTGCATAGATATGGCCAAGTAGATGACAGTATTCTATATATTTCTGTCAACCAATAGATTTGAACTATTTTATTCTCACAGCTTAATGCATAATAATGTATGGCACATCGCCCATTTTCTTCCTTGCATGACCATTGTGTATTCCTAGTATCTCTGGTCTCTTATGTATTGTTAGCCATGTTATTCACTTTGTATTGCCCAAATGTATTTTAAAGCCAGATGAATCAAAAGGATGTGCTCAATGCCATGTGGTACAATGTATCATATCTTCATAATTCTCCTCAAAGCAGACTTGGGATTGTGCAATTGTGCAATATACTGGAAAAGTACAGTGTGTACGTGAAGCACTTCAATATGTTTGACATTTTTATGGCTAAAATAACTATAATGTGGCTGAAAGAAATGTTATATGCCTGTAAGACTGGTTCTTACAGGTAACATGTTCTGTGTATTTCATGGAAAGATTGCATGCACAAACATCTGGGGAACTGGACTTGCTTCATCTGGCTCTACATATGTGTGCATTATACTGTAGATTTGTGATTTCAACTCTGAAGTGTACATTAAATAGTTAATACTCTCTTAACTATGTGTAATGTTCTCAGTCTTAAATAACACTGTTATGAGCCTTTCAAAACAAATCACTGATAGACCAAACTGCATGCCAGCCAAAGCAAGAATGACACCAAGTTAAATCAAACCTGACAGACTCTGGTGTAAACTAAAGCTGCATAAGAATCAATAATAAAGTCAAGAAGAGGGTAAGATCTAGTCTATTGGATTCCTCAGCCAGTATTTAATACATTAGGGTCATGCAGCCCTCACCTCAGTGTTGAATTAATAATGAAATGGAGCCTTAGCAGGAAATCTAATCTCAAAATGTGTAATCTAATCTAGAAATGGTCAAAGTGAATATACATGAGCAAATTGTAAATAATTTTCAGAGAAAAGTAAACCAGTGTGTTGAGGTCCACTTTATTGAATACTGAACCATAATGGTTGAAATATACACAAAAATCACTGACAGTATTTGTCTAAATACATGACCCAAGTTCTATCAAAGATACTAGTGCAAAATCCACTCTTCATTCAAAATTAAAGTTATATAATCTAAAGTAACTCTACAGCAGTTTGTCTGAAATGAGCGCTATAATATCCTAGATAATGAAACGCTAAGAGCAAATGCCCCTATGTTTTTTAATAAAATCATAGCTTCATCCACACACAACCATCAAGCATTATGAATACTAAAAATAGCCTTGCAAATGCCATAGATCAGAGTCATATTTCATCATTCAAAGGAGCTTCTGTACCAAATGAAGTCGTGCTATATTTAGAGAAAAAAAGACTAAATGCAAAAATAAGCAGACATTCAGTTATTAATAAATACATGCATTCCATCATATTGTCTTACATCAGCAAAAAAATGAAAATAAATTCTTTCCCAATTTAGATAACTACTTCAAAGACAACTCATGATGCAGGCTTTTATGGGATACGTAGTAACAATCTGAAGAAAAAAAATAACACTGCAGAAATTGCAATCAGTTTACCATGTTAAATTAAGTAACCAGAATGGATACAGCCAGTGGGTGCAAAACAATCATTACATGATAACACAGGTATCGGTGGATTTTTCATCTCTCAATTAAACTATTAAAAAAGCTAATATGCATCTTAAAAGCTAAAAGACATTAGGATAATGATAAAACAAAAACAAATAAAAAAAGTGAAAGAAATGTGTCAATAATGGTCCACTGGTCATAACATCTATATTGGCCCAGTCACTGATAACCCGGCTATGAGCTGGTCTTCAACATACTTGATATAATTAATGGTAACAAAATGATTTAAAATAAAAGTGTCTGCTACAAAGTGCACAAAAAACAAATACAAAAAGGGAAAAAAGCCTGAGAAATAACCAAAAATATATATAAATTAGCTTCCCATGCCATTATACAACCGCATATTAGGTAGTGGAAAAGAATTGTATGTATGTGAAACATGAGAAATACAAGTCTGTCTGTAGTCTTTTCTGTAGTCTAGAATGGTTACGTAATAAACCAAATAAAGGGGAAAGAAACATGCTTTTGTGCCATTTTCAGCTGACAATTGCCTGTATGTTACTTAAAGTGACACATCACTTTGGTAGAACCTTTATTTTAGTACATAGTTGCCTTTTGACATTAGCTGCCCCACAACGTTCAAAGTTTTCTGAATTCTGTTATCAAACTGGCATCTGCTTTGTCAAAAACATGACCATGGGAACAGAAACAATAATGTTATCAAGGTTGTATCACTGTAATTCATGTGCTAGCCGTATGAATTTTCGACAGGGTTTTCAAAATGAATTCAATTAAGTGATATCACTACGGATTCCATAGGGAGCTCTCATTCATGGTAAACCATTTATGAACTGATGAGGGTATCGATGAAAATAAAAAAGTATGTGTTTAGCCAAGAGAAATTCATTCTCATGGGGCACAGGGGCTTGTGGTTGACAACCATATCCACAGGTTTAAATTTATTCAATGCAACACACTGCATTGCATGCTCCAGCATTAGTGCTTCAAATAGGAAGAGCATATATAATATACATATACACCAAAATAGACCAGACCAAGAACAGACAGACAGGCTTGCAACCAAAAATAACCTAAAATCTTGCAGAGCCACTCGGACTTTATTCCACAAGGAGGCACAACAAGATGAAATAACAGGGAGTATTTTAAAACTGGTGCAGGATTTGCCTTTCTAGGGACCAACTAATGACCCAACAGAGTGAAGGATGATTGATTCTGGCAGCTAAGGTTCAGTGAGAAGCAATTTAGCATCTATGGTGGGCAGAAATCGGCAAAGTAAGGGTGCTGCAAGGCCTCCTCTGCAGAGATCCTCTGGACAGGATTACATTTCAACAGATTCTGTAGTAAGTAAGCACAAAGGAAAGCTTTTAGTATGTGTACAGCAATATCTAATCAGATGTTTTTGCAGGGATACCTGTCTGTTGGCCAATACTGGGGAGCTACTGTAGCTGTAATTATTAAGCTACAGCTATCTTGTGCACACACACAAGTCCACACTAATACTTCAATACATACCTGTATGCATATGCAGAAAGATGCACAGCACTACAGACCCAATTTTCTGAAAAATCTAAACGTAAGTTCAAAGCCAAATTACCTGCAGTAGATCCCGCCCTGTGCTACTTAGTTTGGGGACCACATTCACCAATGAGGTCGTGGCTGGATACATGGGATATGGCTGTAAGCAGAGAGGAAAGAGGGGGCAGAGAACAGTAGTTCAGTTAAAGAAAGCTCCCCCTCACCCCAACATAGGCTTTCGAAACTAAATTAAAGGACATCAATGGTTTACCTTGTAATCTGGGAGTTTTGTCATTGTCTGCCATTGTTCTTCAGTTGGTGTACCCAGCAATGTAACATACAGTTAAAGAAAAACTTTTGTAATTGAATGGAGTAGCCATTTACACATGGTAAATAATTGATCAAAAAGTAAATTAACAATTCTGCCTCACCCTACCTCTATGATCTTAGTTAGATTCCTATAGATACGTACAAATGATGGCAGAAGGATATCTGAAGATTCTCTTCAACTGGTCATCCACATCATTCCCAGGGAATAAGGGCCTTCCAGCATTAGCCAGCTCTTAACGGTAAATGGGATCAAAATGACAAATGATTCACACCTTATATAGTCACAGTTAGCTTAGAATTACTTAAAAATCAATAATCACCCAATTTTTATTAGTACTAGTTTTAACGTAAGTCATGTTAGATACCAGAACACACCAGACAGGAACTTATATCCCTATTTGTTTCAACAGTCAAAGACAAACCTGCAAATATGCATCCAGCAGACCACATGTCAATTGAGGTAGAATACAGTTTAGCACCAAAGAGTACATCTGGAGGCCTGTACCACAATGTCACCACCTAGACACAGACCGTAAGAGTGGAGATAGCAGATTTCATGGTGTTACCAATCCTTTAGGCATTTACAATGACACTGAAATTCTAGTCGAATTTTGGTCTTATTTTTACCAGACACTTGCACTATTGTGGAAAATCGTCTAATTTGAAAATATTACATTGTTACACTACCAGTGACTGTACACTCATATGAAGCAATGACTGCATTCAATGTCATTTTCTTTTAAATCATCGACAAGGACCCAAAGAGGTTACTGCCAATCACTTTACAATTTATTACTAATCACATTAATAAAATGTTGTATGTATGTATCTATACTATACAGTAGTATGAGTGGAGTGTATGTTTTATGACACGTTCATGTTTTTGCTCAGGAAGTAGTAGCCTTTCTATAGTAACATGCTCCTAATCTGATTAAATTGACCAAGAGTGTAAAGAATGTCACCATCCTGAAAGGACTTAAGGTCCTCACCCAACAGTGAAACTTGCACCCAGCATTTTAGTTTCAGTTTACTTGTGCTGCTACATGCTGGACATATTAGGTGCACAGTGAAAGATTGTCTTTAATATAATGAAAAACATTAATCAAGAATGCAGCTAATCTTTTTGTACCACGTGTATTCCTACTTTTGTGAAGTAAATATAGGATACAACTGAATGGAGGATGAGCTCCACTATCAACTATTGGTTGCTATAGATTTGCGTGAGCTTAACATTATAGATTTTATGTCAAACAATAATGTTTGACATATGTTGACAATGTTTGACTGTTAACTGATGGCAAAATCATTTCAAATGCTTTTTGTTTTTGTTGTAACTAAGTAAGTGTGAATCCAAACTGGGCAAATCATTTGTTTCTTCTTGCTGAAATGGTGCCAATGTCATGTCCCGGAGTAAAACATCTTCTGAAATTACCTTTTAAATTTCCTTATTTCAAATTATTTATGCATCAAACTCTGTCTACCCTCTAGCTTTCTACTTATTACATTTTCAGATCTGATTGGCATTAGAAGCATTTACTTTCTTCATGAAACATTAACTGTATTCAAAATTGAGAAAATTACTTTGCTGTTGTCAGTATCAGATTGAAAATCCTTTATAGGCAGTCTCAAGTTAAACCTATTGAAAACTACATCCTCCAGGAATCAATCTCTGGCTTGATTTCTCATTGGAGCTGTTATGTACCACAGAAACTGACAACATATAATTAAGGTTATTTAACATAGGTTATAGGTTTTTAGTTGTGAGCAATTAGTTATTGGCACCTGCTATTTTAACAATGTAAAACCTACCTCTGCTGAGTAACACCTCACTGGAATCCCAAACGCTCGAGCCAACCCGAAATCAGCCAGCTTCAACTCCCCATTCTGGAGATACAAACATCAGTGATCAAATCTTACAAGAGGACATTCACACACACACACAAATAAACTATGGCATCTTCAGTGTATCAGATCCAGCAATACTCTGCTACTGGTTTCAAGTTGTAATTTGACCTGCACTACAAGACATATGCCAATAGAAAAAATGAATACTTTGAATGAATTATAGACATATTGTGTTAAGATAAATGATTTGCTCACATCGTAATAAATAATTTCTAGCCTAGCTGTCAAAGTCCAAAAGCACTATACTCACTCTGTTGATGAGAAGATTCTGTGGCTTCAGGTCTCTATGAAGAACATTTCGACTGTGACAGAAAGCAAGGCCCTTCAACAGCTGGTACATGAATGACTGCACATGAAAGTGAGAGACAATAAAATAATAATCAAGCTGTTAAGTTCAATCAGTGTCATTGGGAAACTGTTGACAATCTGACACAATAACTTATACTATATGGGAACCAAGCGGTTTATGGCTATTTAGACTGCATTTCTGCTTTGGTCTAATTCTCTCCATCGTTTGTTCAGGATGGCAATCTCTCACCTTCACAGTTTCAGGATCAAGATCCCCATTGCAACTGTCAAAATATTTCTTCAAATCCTGTAGTTATTAAGAGCCACAAGTTAGCCTCAATTAGACATAAAATGATATCCCTTATCAAAGGGAAGCAACAATGATCAAGACCTAGCTACTATTAATAACTGTGACGACACTTTACATCAGTTTCTCTCACCTGATCACAATATTCAAAAACCAAGGTTAACTTCTTGTCACTGTGCAAAACATCATGTAGCCTGTGAAAAACAGTCTAACGTTAGTGTTTGCTGACGTTAGCTACCTGGGTTAGATATGCCAGTTTGAACTTGTCATATCATTTTATCATTTTAAGTTAAACTATCATTGGCATTGACACAAATAACGTCACTAAATAAACCAATTTGCAAGCCGTGTTCAGTTTGAGCAAAAGAACTCACCTGACAATGTTTTTATGCTTCAGTTCTTTCAGGAGACATATTTCTCTCAGGGCAGAACTTGGTACACCCTGAAAGAATATTGACATTCAATGTGATTAGCACTAGCACGCTAACATCACTGGCTGGCTAATAATGCTAGCTGAAATAAACTAAGCAATCGTATTTTGATATTAGCACATACCTCGTCATCGTCGTCCAACCTAACCCTTTTCAAAGCCACAATTTCGTGGGTTTCTCTGTTTTTAGCCTTGAAAACAGTACCATAAGTACCTTCGGAGTAGATAAATCATAGTTAGTGATGAATAGCATTGCAACGCTAATGGTTGTAAACTAGCCACTATCGTCAAGGCTGGAGGGCAGAAATCTTCTTACAGATCATTGACACAAACCAGTGTGGGTGTAACTTGTACAGATTACACTATCTAGGGTTAACTACCAAATTAGCTAATGCAATCACAGAGTTTAGGATGAAACGTTAACCCTACAAGTGCACGAATGCTAGCTAGTAGCAAGCTAGGCTAACATTAACTTCGCTAAAAAAGCGTATGCAACTTACCCTCTCCGATTTTTTCAAGCTTTTCATATTTCTGCATTTTTAGTCAGTGACGCCAGCCTTAAGCTAGCTAACAAACTACTGACTGAAGAAAGCCCCAAATTGGGGGTTAATGTTTTGCTAGCTAATCTTAGTTTAGAGCTATCTGCACTTGCTGCTTCTAGTCAGCTGGCAAGCTTGTCTAGTTGATCATCTAGAGGCCAAACGATGAATTGCAACACACTCAGACGATTTGGGTTGCCAATGACAACGAGGTGCTGGGATACAGCAATGAGGTTATTCTTAATAGGAGTAAGAAATCAATGTCCTCTTCTCGCGGTTGCTCATATTCTCAATCCCGTTATCTCGACATCACGACTTAATTATCTCGTTATCTCGAGCTAAAAAGTCAATGGTTTTGCTGAGATCACAACTTGTGTCCCATTACTGTTGCCTTCATGTGAGAGAAGCCTAGTAAGCCTTATAGGGTAGCCAAAGTGTAGACAGACTAAGGTGGAAATGACAATGTCATGAGAGCACAAGGATTGATCAGCAGATCAGATGTTAAAGGTATGACACATGCAGAAATCACACCTAATTGAGGTGTGATCTTGAGAAAAACATTTTTTGTTATCTCATTATGACATAATCAAAGTTTGATATCTCGAGATAACAAGAGTAAAAAAACTATGAGCAACCATGGCCGCTGTTCCGTATTTTCTTGTGCGGCTGATTAAAAACTGCTGGAGGACTGCAGTCGCTAAAGGAGGAAAATTAAGCTTATGCAGCAGAGAAGGTCATTGATACATACAGTACCAGATCACAGGCTTCCTGCAATACTTCCAGCAGTATCCCTGTTTCAGTATGCCACCTGGATATTCCACAAAGCTACTGGAACAATGTTCTGTGGACAGAGACAAAAATTGCCCTTTTTGGCAAAAGGACACAACACTATGTTTGGAGGAGAAAAACACTGCATACCAAAAGCAAAACCTCAACCCAACCATGAAGCATGATGGAGGGAGCATCATGGTGGAATTGCAAACCTTTATCAGGATATTCTACAGGAGAATATCAGGGTAATGGTTCATGATCTGAAGCTTAACAGAGGTTTGGTCATACAGCATGACAATGACCCCAAACATAAAAGCAAATCTATAACAGAATGACTTAAACAGAGAAGATTGAGACACTGTTCCCTTACGATGTTACCATATTCAAAAGATGATAATGCCCCCTTACACACTGCTAAACAAATTCAAATTTCATGAACACCAGGGTGAAGTCAAACACCTGCATGGCCTCCTCAATAATCAGATCTAAACATTGAACATCGTGGGACGTTTGAGGCTGTTTGAGACTGTGAAGTAGATTTCCATCTCCTTCATCCCTCAAAAAACTGAAGGTGGTCAAATATCCCACTACATAGTTCAGACCTGTATAACAGCACTCCAAGGAGGATTGAAGCTGTTCTGAGGGTAAAGGATGGCCCTACTCCCTATTTCCCTATTAGGTTCTTGCTATTTAGATATTGTTAGGTGTTTGTTTGTTTGTCCACCCCCTATACTTGTAATGGAGAATGTAATTCACATGTCGATATAACGTAAGCCTTGGAATAAAAAATAAATTGAAATTTTCCTCTCATTAAAAGGGTGTTTTATTTTATTTTTTACTGAATACATTATCTTTGCAAAAATGTAGAATTCTATACAGGACTAGGCAAAATCCCATTCAAGTCATATACTGTACAATAGTGTTCTTGGCCAATAATCACAGCACTCCAGCAGCCACTGGCTGCAACAGACTATCCAGTTGGTCCACATTTTACATATATAAATTTGAATTTTAACAATTGGTCATAAAACTAGATCAATAACTGATAAATTCACAGTACATTTAAACTACTATTCATCTGTCCATGCATGGTTTCCCTATGTATTTTCGAAAAATATTTCATAACTTATAGTAGACCTACAGTAAACAGTAAAACTATTTTTGAATGTTCATTTTTGTCCCTCAGCTCTTTGCCTGCGGATCAGATCAGAATAAAATCCTCCTTTGCTCAGCAGCTCCAAGTGAGTACCAGCCTTGAAAGAAAAAAAAAGGTAGCTGTTAGATCTAATTAAAACTGAACATTTCACTGTACAGCATAATAGAAGCATCTGGTGTATCTATTAAAGTACTAATGAACATTAGATGAACTGAATTTTCTTGAATGCTTTCAAGATAGTGCAATAAAATTGGTAAGACATTTAACACAAGATAAGAGCACCTCAATTCCTCCCAGTACTACGCTACCTCACCTCTACAATACGGCCATTGCTCATGACACAGATGAGGTCAGCCCCTTGGATGGTGCTGAGCCGATGGGCGATGATGAGCACAGTGCGACCCCTTGTGGCCCTGTCAAGAGCCTCCTGCACGACTCGCTCTGATTCTGCATCCAGGGCACTGGTGGCCTCATCCAGCACCAGGATGCTGGGGTTCTTTATCAAGGCGCGGGCGATGGCAATGCGCTGTTTCTGGCCACCTGATAATGTCACACCTCGCTCACCTAGGTTTAGAAAATCTAAAACTTTAGTATTTACATGGAACACAATTTAAAAACCGTATTAAAAACCTAAATGAAAGCACATACCAACCACAGTGTTATAACCATCTGGGAAACTTGAGATGAAATGGTGAGCGTTGGCTTGCTTGGCCGCGTTGATGACCTCAGCATCAGTGGCCTCAGGCTTCCCAAAGCGGATGTTCTCCATCACAGATGATCCAAACAACACCGGCTCCTGCAAAGAGCGGTGGAAACTATTATGAAAAATGAACAGCTACAAAAGCAAAGAATTACTAATATTTCTACTGCGCAAATGCAGTAAATGAATGTTCATGTAGCAGATTATCTGGGTACATGAATGATAAATTATGTTTACCTGATTAATAAATCCAATAACTTGTCTCCTGAGCCAGGATGGGTCAAGTGTTCGAATGTCGAGCCCGTCCAACATGATCACACCACTGGTTGGGTCATAGAAACGCTCCAGCAAGGACGCCACTGTGGACTTTCCTAAAATGTATGGGATTAACAATTTACAAGCCGATGATCACATCATGTTTTGCATGCCACAAGATTGCCATCAGGATCATAAACTGAGTAGTTACCTCCTCCAGATTCACCAACAATAGCCACTGTTTTAGAAGGCGGCAGTGTTAGGTTGAAGTTCTTCAAAATCTGGTGGCCAGGTCTTGTTGGATAACTGTAAATATACAAAAATACAAGAAATGTCATTTTCTGATGTGCCTGTTAAGCAGCAAGTTGACAACATGAAATTGTGCAAATCAGCCTTTTGATTGATAGAATACTCTTGAAATATATATCTGCAAATGCTCACCTGAATGAGATGTTCAAGAAATCAACCCTTCCTGTCAGAGAATGGTAAGGGATGCGTCCTCCCCCAGATATTGGAATGGTAGGCTCTAATGCCAAGTACTCAAAAACCCGGGCCCCAGAGCTTATTCCTCTCACCATCTGTAGAGATGTTGTGATACAGTCAAATGCCAACTGCATGTCTCACTACATCATCTTTCAGATTTCTACATTTAAAAAAAATGACTCTCACCTGGCCAAATAGGATAGAGATGCTGGCCAAAGACCTGAGCATAGAGAAGATAGATTAGTTAGACCGTGATGACAAATGACTTACTTACCAATAAACTTCATTGTGGTACAGTGTAATCATTACTCATTCACTGAACAAGCTGTATCTCCTACCTCTGAACAGTCTGGGAAGCTACCAGGAAAGACATGAGTTCCCCAGGGGACATTTCATCGCCAGCCATTAAAGAACCTCCAGCAAAAATAGTTCCTAGAACAATGCCTGTATGAACAGCACACAACACAAAAACAATACCATACTAAGTCCTGAGAAACCAATCTGCAAAACAATGTCTTTATCAGTTAACATCTTGAAATACACTCACAATTTAGGGCAATATTTGACAGTCCTTGAAAAACTGCTATTCCTGAGCCAAGGGTTTCATTCATTTCACATGACTTGTCCACTTCATATGAATATAACCTGGAGAAATATACATTGAATATTGAAACATATCATAGACACATTTGACATATGGCTCCGTAGATATTCTGAATCAGAATAAATTCTCACTTACTGGAGCTCCCGCTCCTCCATGGCAAAAGCTTTCACTGTCCGCACATTGCCAAGCGCCTCGTCCGCCACTCCTGTTGCTTTTGACACCTCAAGTCCCACACACACAAAGTTCAGTTAGACAAAGTCAAAGTCTGACATCAAATTGAACAGCAAACAACACAATAACCAAGGTTCTAAGCAAAATGATTATGCAGCACTTTGTCACACCTGTTCTTGAGCCAGACGAGACAGTTTGCGAAGGAATGAGCCAATCAGACCCCCTGCTCCCACTAGGCAGGGAAGGACAATTACCGTCAAACCAGTGAGTTTGGGGGAGATGACATAGAGGGAGACAAAACACCCAACTGTCTGAGTAATACTCCGTAGACCCTGCACATAAGCAAAGAGTAAAACATTTGCTAAAATTAGCACATACTCTTTAACAACACATTGTATCATACTGTGTACTTGTTCTTTGGTTAAGGCTATGATTAGGGTACCAGTACATTTTTTTGGGATGAATTACACCGATCAGCCACAACATTAAAACCACTGACAGGTTAAGTGAATAGCATCAATTATCTCGTTACAATGGCACCTGTCAAAGGGTGGGATATATTGGGAAGTAAGTGAACAGTCAGTTCTTGAAGTTGATGTGTTGGAAGCAGGAAAAATGGACAAGCGTAAGGATCTGAGTGACTTTGACAAGGGCCAAATTGTGATGGCTAGACGACTGGGTCAGAGCACCTCCAAAACGGCAGGTCTTGTGGGGTGTTCCCGGTATGCAGTGGTTAGGACCTACCAAAAGTGGTCCAAGGAAGGACAACCGGTGAACCAGTGACAGGGTCACG
>OOFE01010907.1:0-15603 GCA_900323365.1 Monocentris japonica
ATCAAGACTGAGAGCCTCGTTCTGTGCCATTGAAATGGAACGGGCAATTGATTTCATATGCAAGTATACTATTTTTTTTTTATTTATATTTTTCAAGGTTTGAAAATGAAATTGTGTAGAATTCATTCTGGCAGTTTTTCCATTTTTCATCCTCAATGGAGCTAATGTTCTGTCTCAGTGGTTATGTACATCTGTATGACATGAAACAAACCATTCTGTCTCATTTCTGGCATCATAAAAGGTTTTGTTCACTAAAACAAAAATTGTTCACTAAATCAAACAATCAGGGGCATAGGTGTGCAGAATGCAGAATTACACTGGTATTCACCTTTAATATTACATTACATTACATTACAGGCATTTAGCAGACGCTTTTATCCAAAGCGACTTACAATAGGTGCATTCAACATAGGTAGGCAAAAAACTACTAGTCACCAGAAATTATGAGTGCATTTCCTTCCTAAAACAAGCATCTAAGAGCATAACCAGTGCTAAGGTAAAAGTGCAATAAGTTAGCTACCTACTTTTTATTTAAACAAATGACAAATAAGTGAAGCAAAATAAAGAGCTGAGACAAATAAGTGAAGCATATAAGCAAATGCTGAGACAAGTGAAACAAATAAGCAGGTGCTAAGAGGAAGGGTCAGGGTAGTGTTAATACATACTTTATGATAGTGAACCCAAGTGTGGGTTTCTCACGGACAATGATTATGAAGTGATCTGACATCATAAAGTGTATGGGTGCTATAACGAAGCCTCCAGGTGGGCTGCTGGGTATATAAGCCATCATGTTTTGCGTCTGAGGCAGGTTCCTTTGGAAGGTGGTAAAATAACAATGTGGACTCTCTTGCTTCTCTGCAGTGTGATCACCTCACAAGGTATTGTATAGTGTTGTGTTCGTCTGTGTCCCTTTTAAAGTCGTACATTTGTTTCTCC
Source organism: Monocentris japonica (assembly GCA_900323365.1). Taxonomy (NCBI): domain Eukaryota; kingdom Metazoa; phylum Chordata; class Actinopteri; order Trachichthyiformes; family Monocentridae; genus Monocentris; species Monocentris japonica. The sequence continues at coordinate 937 of OOFE01010907.1, forward strand.
TAAAAAGGGATTGCTTATTCATAACAACAGTCTTCTATTGCTTTTTTCAGGGCTGTCCTTGTCAACACCAGGTGAGTTTGACTGATCAGAATGCATCCATAATGCCATTTGCCTTGCCCTGTCTACGCCTCAATGGCTTGATGCATCTTTTCCTTTCAGATGATTTTAGCCAACAGATGCAGACATCAGAGCCATTTACTCAATATATTGTAGTTGAATAGATTGGAAGTGTGACCAGCATAGGGTAGTGTACAAGTTTCTCTCTCACCAGCATACCTAACCTAATATGTCTCTTATATGTTTTGTTTTAACCACTGGCCAGTTTGACTCACAACATATGTTACTTGCATTATCACTGACATTTGTATTTTTTCAACAGATCCGACGGATCCATATTTAACAACAGATGTGACAGATGTGACAGATGTGACAAATGTGACAGATCCACCTTCAGCGGCAGGTCCAACTACTCCTGAGGAACGCAGTGTAGCATTTACAGGTATCACTAAAATAATCTCTTTCTATCAGAGAATAATGGCAGAAAAATCTGAGGTTTATCATTTTTTGTAATGATGGGAAATAATTAAAATGAGACAATTTAAAGGTCTAGAAGAAACACGGGTGTGGGTCAGCATAAGCAACAAACTATTTCCTCAGGCTACAAACATTATGGGGAAGCTAGACCCAGGGAATTGTGTATCGTTTGCTCACCTTTTTAAGTTGCTTGGTTCCATTTCTCTATATCACACTTCCTTCCAAGCTGTTTTTAAAAATTTAGATAAACTTTTTTTTTCCATTCTATGGAGTGATTTTTTCATTCTTAAGATTCTGATTTGTGACAAAACCTTGGTTATCTTAATGGTTGTGTTACTGATGATGCTTTTTATTAAGTGTGTACCTAATGTTCAAGTGTTCAAGTACGAGAACAGTATGAGGAAAAAATGACACTGTCACACCACACAAGACGGTCAGTATTAAGCATGATAACACACATGGTAAGTCCATGTAATAATGTTCAGTGTCTTTACTTTTATCTAGCATACATCAGAAACCTTATGTTATGTCTCTTCAGCTGCATCCTGTGGTGGCTACCTGTACAATAGCAGAGGCCACTTTTACAGCCCCAACTATCCAGAAAATTACCCTAACTACGCAGACTGTGTATGGCACATCAGACCAGGCAGTCGAATTGTAGAGCTGGAATTCCCAGATCTAAAGTAAGCATGTACTGTTAATCTGATCACCAATCTTCATTTTTTTCTCCACCTAGAATGATCATAGGAGATGTCTGTCATTAACCACTTGTTTAAGATTATAAGTTTAATGATACTTGTGATGAAGTAGGATGAAAGTGAAGGATTGAGGCCTCCATGATATTATGAAGGAGGCCCCAATCACTGCCACTATTGGTTTTAACTTCCAACCTCTGTATTTCTTGTGCTCTGACCACAGTATTGAGGCAGACTTCAACTGCAGGTTTGATGCTATCTTTATCTATGACGGCCCCAGTACCCAGAGCAGGCTTCTGGGGAAGCTGTGTGGCAGGCAGAACTCCACCTTTCACTCCACTGGTTATTACCTGACTGTACACTTCAGAAGTGACAATTCAGTTAACTTCAAAGGATTTCATGCTGAGTACCGTGTCGTGGGTAAGTCACTGTGATTATGACTGATGTCACTACATATTTGACAAAATATGTAATTTCATCATGTTGATGCAAAACAACAAAAACAATAACAAAATATCACACCTTAATCACACCACATTGAAAATCCTCTGAAAGACCCTCTACTTTAAATGATGGAAGCTGATCATTGTTTTGTCTGTTCTCACTGTAGCTGGAGGTTCCTGCAGATATAACTGTGGCTACCAGGTTGGGAGCTGCTCTTGTTCCACTGGCTGTGAATACAGAGGGAACTGTTGCCCAGATTATAAAAGTAAGAGCAGGTTATAGCAGCCCCAAAACAATTCTCTCCACAGTGGTGTGTTGTGTGATCCACCAAAAACAAAAAAAAAATCTAAGTTAGTCACAGAGTAGGATAGGAAAAAGTATCAAAACAGAAAGTTAGGTTGAGATGTTGACCATTCTTATTCTAATCTCTCTGTCATGCAGCATACTGCCCAACCACCACTGTACAACCGCAACCAACAACAGGTATTTTAACCTCCCTAATAAATGGCTACAAGGAAATTTCCAACAGATATTAGTATATTAGTAAACTCTCATCAATTAACCATTGTTTCCCAGCTCAGACCTCGTGTCGCTACAACTGTGGGAGGCACCTGGGAAGCTGCTCCTGCTCAAGCTCCTGTCAATACTATGGCAACTGTTGCTATGACTACATGTGTAAGTATCCAAGCCGTTCACGGGCATAGATAGTCTCCTTCTCATCGTCATTAAGTCCTGATGGTGAATGTAGTATTCCTTGCTGGAGCAATCACATCTTGTCATATTCCTGCATAATGGTGCATCAAAGCTGACTGACGTGATATTGCACTTTTTTTCATGATGGAGAAAAAAAAGATTATGACAACACCAAGTAGAAAAGGAGAAGAGGAGGACTAGAGGATTGAAAGTGTAAAATGAATAAGTCTGGTTCACAGTCTGGCCTCTTTGTTATTCTTATCTTTTCTTTCACAGTTTACTGCCCAGCCTCCACTGTAGGTCCAGGACTCACCTCAGGTATTTAAAACTTTAAAACGTAAATGTCTTAAAACAATAGTTTCTTCTAATTAATTTCTCAATTAGTTAATTTGCAGTGAACTGTAAATTGTTTAGTAAGGCAGAATGCTCCTGTGTCTCCCAGCTCGGCCCTCATGTCGCTACAACTGTGGCAGATACCTGGGAAGCTGCTCTTGCTCATCTTCCTGCCAGTACTATGGCAACTGTTGCTATGACTACAACAGTAAGTATCCATCGGTTCAACATAGGTGACAACTTTTCTTGTGTTTCAACAGTAAACAATTAACAATGGCCAAAGCATATTGTCATCTCTCTCTCTCTCTCTCTCTCTCATGTAGGGTACTGCCCAACAAGCACTGTAGCACCATCACGCACCACAGGTATGAAAACTTCTCAGACAATTAACTGTTAATCATAGGTATATTAAGTGTTGTTAAGCATTGCATTATCCCCCTATGTCTTCCAGCTTGGGCCTCATGTCGCTACAATTGTGGCAGACACCTGGGAAGCTGCTCCTGCTCATCTTCCTGCCAGTACTATGGCAACTGTTGCTATGACTACAACAGTAAGTATCCATTGGTTCAACATAGGTGAGAATTTTTCTTGAGTATCAACACTGAACACATAACAATGACCAAAGCACATTATCATCTCTCTCTCTCTCTCTCTCTCTCTCTCTCTTCATGTAGGGTACTGCCCAACAAGCACTGTAGCACCATCACGCACCACAGGTATGAAAACCTCTCAGACAATTAACTGTTAATCATAGGTATATTAAGTGTTGGTAAGCATTGCATTATCCCCCTGTGTCTTCCAGCTCGGCCCTCATGTCGCTACAATTGTGGCAGACACCTGGGAAGCTGCTCCTGCTCAAGCACTTGTCAATACTATGGCAACTGTTGCTATGACTTCTACTGTAAGTATCATGTCCCTCAAAGCTCTGCAGAAAAGCGATTGTTCATCACTGTGCAGTGAATACTGAATCCCATATTTTTCCATCACACAGCCTATTGCCAAGTCACAACTGACATGCCAGTCACAGGTATTTCATCAATTCAAATCTGAGCCTGCTGCAAATATTGTCAATTGTAATCAACAAAAACAATCTGAAACCTCAAAAGGCTGGGATTGAAATCAGTGACTGAGACTTATGTCATCTCCACACCTTCAGCAAACCCGTGTGGAGGCTCCCTGCATGGCTCTGGGTCCTTCTCCAGCCCCTACCATCCCAGCTACTACCACGACAATACCTACTGTGTGTGGCGACTAAGCGCTCCTTATGGCCAAAGAATCTTCCTGTCAATAACTGACCTGCAGTGAGTGAAGAATAGACTGTTTTTTTAGTCTTGGCAATGAGAACAGCATGTATATGAATTACAAATTACAAATGTATGTGTGACAAAAGAAACTACATTTTCATCTCATTGTGATTATTTACTTATGCAGTATAGAATTAGGCTCTGATCTGATGAACATCCAGTATACATTTGAGCTATTAAGAATATTTTTAGTTTTGCTTTAATCTGTCACCCACTGATAACTTTATCATTTGCACCCAGGTTGGAGAACTGCTGCTCCTGTGACTACATCAGAGTCTACGATGGGTCGTCTCTCAATTCACAATATCTGGGGCAAGTGTGTGAAAATAGCACTCTGGATTCCTTCCACTCGTCCTCCAACTACTTGACTGTGCTCTTCCGGACTGACGGGTCTGTGGTTGGCAGAGGGTTCAATGCGGAGTTCACAAGCTCTCTTCCAACAAGCTCAGGTAAGCTGACTGTGGCTTAGGTCATCTGTTTAGGACATTGGACTTTTCTCATGTCAGGAAAGCAAACTGATTCATCAGGCTAGCTAAATCAGTATGAAACATTGACTCATGAAGTTAAACACTGTTGTTATTATAAAGCAATTATAAGTATGTCATGTGTGTGTTAAATGTTTGTCAGGACATGTGACCTGGATTGACTCCTACGCATCCTGACTTTTCCCTAAAAGCCTTCCTAAAAATAGGTCCTAAAATTAACCAGAATAAATGGTCATACCACTGGCCTCCTCTTCTGTGGAGTGATATCAAACCCTAGAGAAAATCCAAAAAGTGCAGAATTGTGTAGATGAAACTTTGGACTTGACCCTAAAAGTCAAGCTCTTATAAACATCCTGTAAATATGGTGCTTTCTCAGGTCGCGTGGACTGTTCCTCAGACAACATGAACATTGTGATTGAGAAGTCCTACCTGAACTCTATGGGCTACGATGGCAACAATCTGTACTTGAATGACCAGTACTGCAGACCCCAGGTTTCCAGATACCAAGTGGTCTTTAACTTTCCCTTAAACACTTGTGGCACCATTCAAAAGGTAGGCAGCCCATCACCTTCTGGTGAACATCGATAATATAGTTTATGATCATTCTCCAACAACTTATTGCGATGGTAGGACTTGTACATTTAGGTCAGTGGAAGAATGACTTGAGTGTGATTTTGTTCACTATGTTCTACCTTGAACAGTCAGAGAATGGCAGAATTGTGTATAGCAATACTGTCCGTGGCTACACCTCAAGCTACGGTGAGATCACGCGCCAGTCTCACTTAAAGCTGAACGTGGGCTGTCGAATGGAACAAGACACAATGGTCCAGATCATGTACGTTGCCCGTGAACGTGAAAACAGCACCATAACAGGCACAGGCAGATTCAATGGCAGCATGGCTTTCTACACGTCGAGCAGCTTTCACTATAAGGTATGAGAAGGTTTCTTTCCAGGTTGTAAACACAAGGTGATATATAAATGCTGAATTCATGGACATGAAAAAAAAACTTTCCAAATTTAAATCTAGATTGCGACTATTCATGGAAAATGAATAGATCAGAGCACATTGTGTGCATTTTATACAGTTTAGATGAGAGAACATCAACATCACATTTTGGTTTTTCATTTTCTCTTCCATCAGGTGACTGAGGTTCCATACAAGGTGACCCTCAACCAGAACATGTATGTCCAAGTGAACCTGAGGAGGGATGACAGCAACCTGGTCCTCTTCCTCGACACGTGTGTGGCCTCACCCTCGCCCCATGATTTCCACAGCAGATCCTATGACCTCGTTCGTAACGGGTAAGATGATAGGGTCACAATCTTCCATATGAAGACTTTCAAAGAGAGCTTGATGGATCTACCAGTTGGTCTTAAACACTCTGGTGATGTCGGTAAGTTACAAAACTAAATGTGTGATTGTATATTCACCAGACTCCTCTCTTTATTGCACTAGCTTGTTGTTTTTTTCTAATGGAAATAATGCAGTTTTATGTGATGAGCATTGGAAGTTAAAAACATTTAAACTTTTAGTAAAAGACCAACCAAGCACTTAGCTAAAGAAAACAAAGTGCTTGGTGGATTTGTTTACAATATATTTTTCTTATTTATTCATATGACCTGTATAATCCAGTAATGCTGGCTGTTTAACCTTTAGATGCCCGAGGGACAACACCTACTATGCCTACATCTCTGGTTCCCGGAGCTACGCTCGTTTCACATTCCAGGCCTTCCAGTTTCTGCGAGCCCATGACTCGGTGTACCTGCAGTGCAAGGTCCTCATATGCCCAGCCTCTGACTACAACTCCCGCTGCCGTCGTGGCTGCTACAAACGCAAGGCCAGAGACTTGGGATCAGCACATGACAGCCAAATTCTGGTCCTGGGTCCCATCCAACTCAAAGGTCAGAGGCCATTTGAACCTGGTTTTGATACAAATAGCAGATGAGTGGAAGTACAGTATTACATTATGATATATGTACAATATATAGAAGAGAATATCACTCTGTTTTTTGATGTGTTTACTGTATAAACATACAGTAGGATAAAAACAACAACAAACATTACCACAAATGACATTTCATTGTTTTCTTCTGCTCCCCAGACCTTGAGAAGAATGATAACGGGACTCCTAAGAAAGAGGACAAGGCTTAATTTGATATTTTTCAATGACCAGCTTCAATCATGTTTTCTAATCATTAGTCCTGTCACTATTCTCTTCACTATGATATTGAATTATAATCACTGCTCTTTCCTCTAACATTTTCTCTGATTAAAAGCATCATCAAAAGACAATTTTTGTTTTGTGTATTCCATTAAATCACACTCTTGACTTAACATCACATAGTAACATTTGACATTCAAACTGTTATTGGTCTCTCGGTTCTTGAATGCAGAGAAGAAAAATAAAGAAAAATAAAGCAAGAGACAAAGTGCAGATCCATTAGAAAACACTTTACTTATAAATTAGTTAAGATTAATCCATGTCACAATAAAATGATTTGTCATCCCAGAGCGAGAGAGTGATCGCCAAAAAACGCTTCAACATTCACCATGATCTATCAACCTACCACACACTGAGAGAACATAAGGCAATCAATACTGGATGCCTGTATTACTGGTAAGCATGGTGACAAGCAGTTGGTCCTAGAAACAGTAACTATGTTCTCCACACATGTTGCTAAGCAACAGACAACAGTATCCAATACAATGAACAACCTTGCTAAAGCAGCAATCTTCACTGCAACATAATTTCACTTTTGACACTGAACTATCCAACCACTCAGAATACAATACTCAGTAAATATTCAGAAAAGCACTGAGAGCCATACGTTAAATGGGAAACCTCAAGGCATGTTATCACAAAGGGTAAAACATGGAGTCCCTGGTGCTACTTGGCAATTCTGAACAAAACAGTGTTCACAGGAGACACAAGACATGGTGATTCTGCTCTAAAAGTAGAGATGTTGGATATCAAAGCGACCTAACACAATATCAAAAAGGTCCGAATGTGACATGTACTTAAAAGGCTATTGCCGTGGTGCTGGATAAGGAGGGTACTGTGTGAAGGACCTTCACAAACAGTACAGTTCAACAAAACCCAGTTAAACATCTTTTGTTGGCTTTAGGTCAAGCAAAACCATTCATAGCAAGAGTTCGAGTCCAGGTTGTACTACGGATTCCATGCTGTATACATCATAAAACACAGCTGGCATTAAATCCAAAGTTACTTAGCAGCATTCATGGAGCAGAATTTTGGTGCCATCATGGCTACCACTGAAAACTACAATGGCCAAGCTCTTTTTCTACTGTTCTGGGAAAATCCATTACAGTAAGTAGAGGATATTACACCACCATATCCATTAATCTTCAAATAAATAGTTCTCTCTAACTAGGACACACGTGAAAGTGAATATGTCAGGCACTGTAAAGAAAGATTAGTAATGCACCAAGCACTCTAAAATTATTTAGAGGTTCCAGTTAGACCACTCTAAGGTCAACAGTTTCACTCCATCATCTGTTTAGATATTACTCAAGGAATGCTTCTAATTAAAACTGTTTCAATAAGATATTTTTTTACAACCACTACATCCCTTTGTAATACACTTGAATGGGCACCTTTAATTATACAACATCTACATGTTGACATTTTCTAAAAGTCGTTCTTTCTCTCTAGATCAAAGTAAGTACACAAAACTTTCAAAGGCTAGGCTACATCAAGGCCAGAATCCTAAAGTTAAAGAGCAATAAATAAAATCACTGTGGAATTAATAAAACCAAGCTCTGTCTCTTAAAAGTCCTTTAACAGTTTTACTCATTCAGCCACTACTTATGTTGCCCCCGGGCAAAGTGGCAGGCAAAGTCGTACTTGTTCTTGCACTTGCTGCCACAGATGTTGCACTGAAACGGGTTCTCATAGCCATGGCAGCCCATGTGAATGGTATAGAGGATGTTGTCAGGGAAGTAGATGTCACAGTGCTGGCAGTGATGCAGCATGTGGGGGTCCTGGTGCGGGGCAGACAGGCCTGGGATTGGGGTGCTGGGTTGGCTGTTGGTGATGCTAGGGGTACTGGTGCGCCCGCTGTGCTCACTACAGGGTCCCACTCCAGGGCTGCAATTACTGTGGGGAGGGGGCCTGGGTTCTGGGGCGATGGGGGAAGAGGAGGCGGCATGGACCACACTGGCTGAGACAGCCACAGGAGCCGTGACAGAGTGGGGCTGCTGGATGAGGAAGGGTTTCTCATCGACCACAGACTCTGCTCCAGGAGACATGGGAGGTTCAGTCTGGGCCTGAGCGTCAGAGGGGAGGCTGGCCAACTGGCCAGCCAAGGTGGACAGCTGGTTCAGGGGGTTATCCATGATCAGATCATGGTGATGGTGATTTTCATCCCTGGAGCTCCCGTCCTCACCTGCCCGACTCTGGTCATCATAGGTCTCCTGGCGAAGGTGGGGCAGCTCGTGGGAATAGTCGTTCATGTTGTCAGCCTTGTGCACCACCATAGAGGGGGGGCTGAAGTTGATGAGGAGCCGGCGGCCGTAGCCCAGTGAGCTGGCCTTCTTCTGCAGGACACTCAGCATCTTCTTATGGGAAAGTGAGCGAGCACCCTTCATCGGCAGCAGCTTGTGGCGTCGGCGGCGGTGGTGTGACAGGTTGCTGCGATCGCTGCAACGGAAGGAGCAGAGCTCACACTTGTAAGGCTTCTCGCCTGTGTGGGATCGCATATGTGCCTCCAGGTGGCGCTCATAGGCCGAAGCAAATGGGCACAGGTGGCAGCGATGGGGTTTCTCTCCTGTTTGATTAGAAAAACAAACATTAAGAGGGAAGAGTTAAGAGAAGTTAAATGAATTGAATGGATAAGTGATAGACGCAACTCTAAACCTTGGCCATGACTGGGACCTATACAGCATGTTTAGCTCTCACCTGTGTGAATACGGATGTGCTCGATGAGTCGTGCCGTGCCTCTGGTGGCATAGTTACAGTAGCGGCACTTGAGCTTGCCATCATAGGTCCTCTCAAAGCCATCCACCAGGATCCCTGAGCTGTCCTCCAATGACATGTCCACCGTGGGGTGATCCAGCCCATTCTGACTGCAGTCTTCATACAGACACAATAGCCAGAGAGTCATTATTGCAAACCAAAGGGGAAGCTAGATAACATACAACACACGGTTTAATCTGGCAAGAAATTATGACAACCATGAAATTGCAAATTTTGTTAATCACTTATAGTCAGGTATCAGATCAAGGCTACAACTAATGTCACAGTACATTTTTCAGCTACACAAAACATATTGTGTCATTTTTTGCCTCAAAATAAACTGTGATACATTAAATTGCAACCAGCCAACATGTATGAACTGCTGAGTCTAAATGGAAAGTTAATGACACACAGTTACCAGCTGGAAGCTCGTCCGCCTCTTTGACGCCGCTTACAGAACCTGATATCATGTTCACATGTTGCGTTTGCTGGCTGAGATACTCCTGGAAATCCTTTACAAAGTCCAATGTGTCTGGCTTTTCCTCGCCCATTGAAAGAGAGTGATGCAAGTGTCCAACACTGCAATGAAATTCCACATGTATTATTGTGACAACCACTATTACTAAGAAAAAGAGCCTGGAAAGGGTCTGGTAATTAACTTTAAATAAATGGGTTGATGATAAATGAGAAAACTACATTTCCTGGAAAGTGTGGGCTAGCTGTAAGCTACTGGAGAAGAAGCAGAAGCAGCTGTAATAGCAGAAGCAGTTGCTAGGTGACGACTAATGCTTGCTAGGGTGTTACTAAGTGGTTGCTAGGCAATGGTTAATGGTTGCTAGGGTGTTACTAGGTGGTTGCTAGGTGATTACTAGGGGTCGCTAAGGTTTCACTGGCAGCAGACCTTTTGTGTCTGTATTTGTGTGTGTACATCTGTGTCTGTGGGTGTTGGCATACTTGTGTGTGTGTGTAGTTTATATGGACATATGCGTGTGTTTGTGGCCTAGTAGTGTTAGTTACGGGTATAATGGTCAGTCTCGCTGCTTTCTTCCCCTTTTGTCTTTCTCTCTCTCTCGACTCTTTCAAATATAGTAGGGGTGGGTAGAGAGAGAGATAGAGAGACCTAGTGTTGTCCTAGTTGTCCATCGCAGTTAACCACATTACCTGCTCTGCTCTGAACATTAAGCCATTCGTGTGTATGTGGAATTCAGTTGAAATCAAATTTAAATATGTCAAAAAATATATAAGTCGTATCAAAAACTTGAATACAAGCATAACTACCCAACTTATACTACAAGGCGGAACTACTAGCATGAAGTACGTAGGCAATAGTACTTTTGGGGCTAAAAGGGAAGAATAAATTAGGAGTAAGATATGGGAAAAAAACGACAATATCAATAATGGGCTTGCCAACCGCAAGCCCACAAATAAAAAAACTGCATTATCAATAGTGGGCTTGCCTACAGCTAGCCCTCTCAGGATCACACATGCAAGCAATCGTTAGCTGGCCTCCAAAGCTTTGCACTTAACTTACCTTTTCAAATATAGCCAGTGAAATGTAACAATTTTTTTTCCGATTGAAAAAGCCGTTGGATAACTATCCAGATACGAAGAAAGAATAATCCTGACTCGGGGATTGACATCCAGTAAAACAGCCCGATCCGTTGTCTTGCTGGTGGCTCCTACACACTGTTGCTCATCGTCAGGTTGCTACCAACGCTATGTTAGCCAGCCAGCTAACGTTAGCTTTTCGTCTTCAACAAAAGCACTGGTACATCAACTGAAGATTCATTATTTAGTTTGGCTATGTAAATTGCTAGCAAATCTTAGAACGCTATTAGTTTCTCTCTCTTTCCGTCGATCGTTTCGCCCCATTTATGTGAAAAGCTAACCTGCTAAATCAAAACAATAAGGCAGTTTGCGGGTTGAAAGTTCAGTGCGTGTCCACCCGACAAAGCCGTCCCGCTAAAGATGCAATATACCCGCGAAGAAAGGTTCCCATGGCACATGCTGTACGTTTGGACATCTATGCATTGGTGCAAAACACAGAGTTTAATACAGCAGCGCACAGGACATAATAATAACATCATTTAGATGTGTTATAAAACTATAACACATGGTCATTCATCGTTTGTAAAGTACAATTAACAAGTGCAAGTACAATTGTTAAAATTGGCTACCCAACTATTTGTCCTCTACTGTGCTGTTTCAAAGAGCATACACATACCTATAAAATCAATTAATTGTATGTGATAGGCTAGGCCTAAGCTACTGTAGTCAGAACTCTGCAAAACTATTATGTGATGCACCAGTATATTGTAAATTGCAGTCATTTACAATATACTGGGGATATTAACTCTAGGTTACGAATTGCTTGATCAACTAATGATATAAGGACATGTGGCTCCTGGGATTGGATGTACAGTAGAGAGTAGATGATAAGCTTTGAAAAGTCCACTATCCTTGTCTTCATGTCTGATTGGTGCATGACTACAGGAATCCCCCGGGTCCGATCAGAGGCCTTATGATGAAGTCCTACTGGTGTATCAGCTGCTGATCTTTTTTTCTTATCATTGAATGTTCTCATCAGCCAGTTATTACAGCGCTGACCTGTTAAAGTAGCTCTACACTACATGGGTGTTTTCTAAATACTATTTAAAAAAAATAAAAACTCCTCTTTTAGAGGAAGCATTTGGTATTTTTTAATAGTAATAATACTCTCATTTTAAGTATCTCATCACCAATTACATTAATTTGTCAGCTGCAAAATGAAAACATTTCAAAATACACAAAATTGATTCATGTTTGAAATATGTGTATTGGAAATACCCATGCGTGACTCTAGCCACCAACTAATGAAGTTAACTGATATCCATTCGCACCATTGACGAGACAAGTGCCACACACTTTCAGATGTACAGCTTGCAATTATATGCAAGCGGCAAATGAGAGACAGCAATTGCATTACTCTAAAAAGCTATTCAATCATTCATGTTTCATCACAATCAATAATTTACCAGGAAGCAGTTTGGTGAAGATCACATTGCCCTATTTGTGTCAAAGTTGTAGGAAAACCATTGAGGAGAGGATGATAAATGACCAAGTTGAGTGAGGCTATTGTATTCCTTTTCAGTAGTAGAACTCCTACTGCCAGCGCCACAGTATAACAACAGTAATATACACCTGCTACTAGTGGTGAACTCTTTACATTGTAACATGAGTAACTCGTTTGGTATTGACAGACAAAACAACATATATACTGCATGTGTGTGTATGTGTGTGTGCATGCATATGTGTGTGTGCAGCTGTTCCTGTTGTAACTGCTATCTTTTGTTCAGTAGAGGGTTAAACTATGTGTTTTGTGTGTGTGTGTGTGTGTGTGTGTGTGTGTAGAATATTATCACATTCTTTTCAGGCATAACATTTTTCATATACATCTACTGTTGCCCATGTCCACCTGTTAGTATAGTTCAATATCTGGACACAAGATGGCGTACATGTCTCAGTGGTGAAACCTCTCTAAAATCCTGTCCCATCATACTGCACACTTTTCCGACACACACCTCCATGTGACACAAGATGCAAAGCAACGAGATGTACTATTGTTCAAATGTCCTATAACCACAATGAAGATGGGATTGATCCCGATAACCCAAATAATGTCTCTGCCTCTACTGTGTACAGACATGGGACAGGTCAGTGATGAGACAACTAGGCATGCCTGTGTCAGCTGACATTGGCAGTCCCCGGGGACAACATGTAAGGGACCAAGGAAGACATGACAGTCGACCTGATGGGTTGAACCATGACCGCCACAGCAGTCAATTACATCACCTTCTAACAGCTTGTCGACAGTAAAGTTATTTTATTGCAATTTAATTATGCTCAGGTTTCCAGTGGGGCCAGGTTCTTTTGAATAATTTACATACGGCCACAATGATTTGTCGACTAGAAAAGTAAGAAATAATAAATAACATATAATAATAATAATAATAATAAAAATAAAATGCACACTTCTTAGTGTTCTCATTTGTTTGAATTTTTTATCATAGAAATCATAATCAAAAGCAAATACTCATATGATGTATTTCCAACCAAGCGTGGCCAAAAGTTACAACCACCTTTGGTTTGAAGGACAAATTTATTAAGCCCAAAAATACTAAAAGGGAATGATTGGTCAAGTTGAATTTTGCATTAATGACTTGTCTGCTACACGATATATTGGGCTGTATAGTAAAAGGGCAGTGAGCATGTATTACTGAGAGCAGGTAATACACTGATAGGGCCTACCGGGGCTGGCATTTACAGCCATTAATGCTGTGGCCAGATATTTAGTAACATGGAGCAAATTACATAGTAGTGACTCAGGAGCTCCAAGAATACTTATATACAAATACAAATACAAAAATGCAATATTGTTATGCAGAGAACCTCATGTTGGGTAAGTTACCCGAAAGCAGAAAGCAATTACATAATAATTTTCTTGATGTAATATAAAGCAAACATAATAAATACTTGTTTCATGTCTTGTAAAGGTTTGATTTCACAATTGAAGGGTTGAATATGGTAAATATGAAGCAGTTTGACTTGACACACTGCCACATGTAGGATGGGCCCTGGGACAACACCTGCCTTTGAGAAGGTTGCAGTGTTATCCACTTGCCCTAATTCACATTTAAAAGACCTGAATGAAAAGGTTCCCTTCTCTTCTCAACTGCTTGATTTACAGGCTGTTTGTGGTTTAACTCCACACAAGACAATTCATTTGCTCCTCCTTTCCTGAAAGAAATAGGGATTTAATTTAGAGAAGGCTTTAAGCAGTTTTTTAAGACTTCATGCCATTTGTTGGGCTCATATTAAAGCTGCATTGGAGATTACCCTCCTGGAAAAGCTTTTTAATCCTAGACAAGTGCAGCCATAGTAACAGTAGACAGAGCAGCCTCTTGGAGGCAGAAAGGTGAAGGGGGACTTTGACGAGATTTATTCTTCTTTACTGAGACTGTTTCTTTCTTGAGGTCTCCCGTTCCACGTGGAGCATTTGAAAAAGAACTGAGAGGTGGGGAATAGGATAAAGGAGGTATATATTAAGCTTTTCTTTCCTCTCACCACTTAATTTCCTTGCAGGCGCGCCTTGCCCCACTGTAATGAATGTAATTGCCGTCTTTGATGAGAATGCTATTATCTGGATCACACTTTACATGGGCA
>OOFE01010909.1:0-30522 GCA_900323365.1 Monocentris japonica
GGAAATGGGACTGCATGTCGAAATTATTTAGCCACTGCCTTTCTGGAGGGAATGGCTTACTTGTATCTGTAATCATTCAGGTAATCCTCAGCTGCCTCAGAGTTATTTTAAGTGCATTGAAAGCCAAACAGTTGGTAGAGGCAGGATGTGAAACCAGCAATAGTGTTGTTGTAGCTGCGTGGCCAGCATGGGAACTCTTGATAAAACGGCAGCTTACAGTTCACGACCTTTGCTAATTTTTATCAAATAAGGGTATCCAAAGAGACATCGCCGTAGTAAAGGTAATAACAACCCAATTAAGTGTTTAGGCCTATTACGCCCTCAGACAGTGTAGTCCTTGGGAATGGTTAAATGACGTTATTGTCCTTGCTCCAGAAAGGCAATTACATGCTACTTCCTTGCCGTAATTCTGGTCTTATTCAATTAAATCAATCAAATTAATAATGATTATATCACTGCTGTAAACATTCAGCATCTGTATAATAACATACTGTAACTAGACTGCTGATTTTATCCAGGCTTTCACTTTGTCTGTATCAGAATCTTAACTCTTTTCAGAGGTTTTCCACTCATATCTGGAGTTTTGTACCACTAGTGCTTTGTCGTTGTCAACAGTCGTGAAAGACAAAATTGTAAACAACACCCTGGTTTCTGCTAAAGGGTGCTAAGCCAAAAGTTGATTTATTTATGTGGTTAACATTCTCTCATGCTCACTTGCTATTCTTATGCCAAAAATGAGAAGACTCAAATAAAAAAAAATATACAATTACAGAATCAACTAGAGTAGATTTACAGTATGTCATATTCCCATCCTCTTGCTCACACTATTACTATTTTCTGTGCATCATGCTAGGCTTTACTGTAAAGAAATAGAATGATGCTTAGATCTCCTGTTAGATCTTAAGACCACTTAGCCTTAAATCTGAGGAAGACTGGTCGGTGATCTAGAAACAACTGGGCCAGCATACGTAAACTGCTGCCTGGACCACAGACACTGCCAGGTGTAGACAGCATGTGACTGGCAACTGTTTCCCACACCACCCAGTGACCAAATTAGCTCCAGTCCTTCTCCTTGCTATGACTGAATTAGACTTTCCTATCTTAGACTGACACCCATCGACTGACCTACTGCAAACGGTGACCATTAGGCCAATAGATTTCCCCCCTTCCCACCCATGCACTCTTATCTTCAGCCTGTCTGTGGGTCCGCAGAGTGAGTGACCTGAATTTAATGTGATTTTCCTTTTATACTCAGTGTGCCACCCCACCTTGAAGAACTGCCACCCCAATGAAAATGTGTCACAGTGCCTTTCAACCCTGCTAAACAATTCTGGGGGAAAACACTATTGTACACAATATCTTGCCTATACTTTGTATTTCTCCCAATTCATTTTTATTTTACGCCATGCCTGTGTAATACCTCAAACAATCTTACATTATTGTTCATACACCTTCTAGGAAGGAGATGACACAATCCTGGTGCGGGTAGTGCCAGCGAAGGCATCACGACCTCCAGGCAGAATCAAGGTGAACTTTGAGGATATGGAGAAGAATCGTGAGGAAGAGTTGCAGAAGAAGGCAGAGGACGAGAAGAAGAGACGCTACGATGAACACAAACGCTCCTTCAGGGAAGCCAAGCGACGCTCGGTGGCTCAACAGGTAGGCTGAAAGATAACAAATATAAATGTATGTTAAAATGTTTAGATCTCCCATAGCCGTGTTTGTTGTTGATATTGATTCAATTTCTCTTAAGATACATTGTCCTGGGCCTTTTACAACCACCGTAGTGTTTGCTGATCATAGTGTAACACTTTGTATCCGCATGTGGCTTCAGGATGAAGATGTGAAACCTCTAGACAAGGAGCAGGTGACTCCTGGAAAGCTGAAGCTGACGTTCGAGGAGCAGGAGAAGGAAAGGCAGGAGCAGAGAAGAAAGCAGGCTGAGGAGGATGCCAAACGTCGCTTGCTGGAGGAGAAGAAAGCCTTTGAGGAGGCCAAGCTGGAAATGGTGATCAGGAGTCCCATACATAAAAGTTCTTCCATGAATTTTACAAAAGTACATTGTTTTTGCTAAGCATATTGTCAACACAGTTTTGGAGATACTCATCGTAACTTAAGCCATGTGTGATTTTATTTATCAATCCCATGTATCCTGGCTTTGAAAGGCAGAGGTAACAGAGAAAACATAAATTTTGTTGCAATCACATTTGAGAGCAGACAAATGGATTACTTTCCAACAAGTTACAGTTACATAGTTGCTAACAGAGTGTTGAGGATGTTGTGTACCCATAAAACATTGTGCACAATGTGATATGGTCTTTTTATGTCTTCTCAGGGAGACGAGGAGGACACTCAGGATGCTCAGGAAGAGAAGGAGGGGATCCGACCTGGAAAACTGAGGTTGAGCTTTGAGGAGCTGGAGAGGCAACGGGTAGAAGGGGAGCGTAAGAAAGCAGAAGAGGAGGCCAAGAGACGAATGGAGGAAGAGAGAAGAGCTTTCGCCGAAGCCAGGAAGAGCATGGTCAATATGTTTCCCATGTGAAATATGATATTCAATACAAAGTAATGAAGCAAATACAGAGAAATGCTCTTAGACTCCATGTCCACTCAGTTTCCATACACATCCAATAGTAACATCATCATTATATTCTTCTTAGAGCTGATATGTCCCCATGGTAGCTTACATTTGGATTGGACTCCCTCAGTGCAAACAATACATTTGTCTCATTAAGGGAGCGTCATTTAGAAAAGTTAGATGAAAACTGACAAAAGCTGATGGCACCAGCAATCAACTGCTCTGTGTTCCTACCCAGCTTGTAGATGAAGACGATGAAGTGTTGATGGCCATGCTGAATCTGGAGGGTAGTAAGCCAGGGAAGCTGTGTGTCAGTTTTGAGGAGATGGAGCGCCAAAGAAGAGAGGAGGAGCAGAAGAAGGCAGAGGAGGAAGCCAAGAAGAGGTTGGAGGAGGAGAAAAAGCTCTTCGCAGAGGCCCGCAAGAGCATGGTAAGACTGTGCAACTCAATGTGCAGAAAACGTACAGTGTGCATGTATCTGGCTGCTCACTAGCATGTTAAAAGTATGTTGTTGTTGTCTTTAACCTAATGACTTAATGTGCTGATGCTCTGCTAATCTCAAGGGGACGAACAAGGGTAAAGAAAGGTCAAATTAAACAAAGAAATAAAGCAACATACATACATACATCAATACGTACATACATTTCAATTATCTTTTCTGTAGTTCAGCTATGCTCAGTTTCTTTAAGTCTCTGTACGTTTCTTTTAGTGTAAAAACATGAGAAACAATGATTTCTTGCAGTGTATAGTAGTCTGCTCGATCACTGACATCATCTGAGCATGTAGACCAAGAGACCCAGTATCGATCTCCTCAAAACTAACACCAATATTAACATTTAGACATAGAGTCTATCGTAAGGTTATTTCTAATTGGATTCTCATTAGATGTGGATTGATCATATGTGTTGATGTACTGTGTGTTATTCTGATGGGCTCAAATGGTACACCTCCGTTTTCCAAATGATTTCTTTAAGAGCCCGGGCCAGGATCAGGAAATGTCTGCATATGGAGATGGAAAAGTAAGCTATTTTCAATTTTTAATAATGATGACTGAGAGGAAACAACTATTGTCCATGTGCTGCTATTATATTCACTGTATTCCCTGTCAGTACAGTGAGTCACAACGGTATCCAGGTGACGGTGTGGCTGAGCTGCTTGAATGTTGTCTTTTAATGTTGTGTGCGACAATAAGAAACAGCTCCTGCTTAGTTTTGTTTTGGCTTTATGAGGTTATCTACAGTTTGGCAAGCAGGCTGGTTTGAATTGTTTTGCTCCATGATATATTGAGGCCAATACCCAATTAGATAATACTGATAGGCTTATGTGGAAATGTGTTGACGAAATGAGACGGGCCTGAATTGTTTTTCTGTATGATAAAGTGAAGCCAGGACTGACTGAGATGGTAATACAACATGGGCCTAATACTGGGCGGCTCCAGTAGCTTCACTACCTAACAGAATTGTCTGGCTGTGTACTTGTGTGTGCAGGTACAAGATGAGGAGAATGGGATGGTCAAGAGTGAGTCTCAGGAAGCGCTCCACCCCAGGAAACTGGAGATCAACTTCGAAGAGCTGCTGAAGCAGAAGGAGGAAGCTGAGCGGACACGCAAGGCGGAGGAGCGCAAAAAGAAAATGGAACAGGAGAAGCAGGAGTTTGAACAACTCAGACAAGAGATGGGAGAGGTCAGTCTGGAGGATACAGTCTATGATTTATAGACTTTCTTTATACGTAATGACTAAAAATACAAGTCTGTTTTATTCAAGTGTTTGAAAATATAAATGGAAACAAATCTTTTACATCCTCAAAAGACGTGCAAAACTCATGATACTGTCAGTCCCCTGTATCGAAACCTAATAAATAATACAATTCCAGCAGAGGGCAGCATATTGCAACTACAGATTGAGCCTTACACCTCCCAGGGCAATTTCTTTCTCCATGATGTATCGTGTGCTCAAAGCTATACTACTTAAATTGGCTTCTTTTTCGTAGGATATGGTGAATGAAAGCTCTGACACAGTAAGCAGAGAGTACGAGGAGCTGACTAAGCTCAAGAGGACCGGCTCCATCCAGGCCAAGAACCTCAAGTCCAAGTTCGAGAAGATCAAGCAGCTGACCGATGAGGAAATTCAGAAAAAGATTGAGGAGGAGAGAGCACGGAGGAAGGCTGTTGATGAGGAAATCAAAGAGAGAGAAGCCGAGAGGTTCCAGGAGGTATGAGTACCGAGACTCTGCAATGTTTTTCAAAGTGCACATGTACTCTTTAAGTGCAAATAATATTATATTATTATGACAATTTAGTTGATTTTCATGTTTTCACTTGAACTGAAGGTTTACATGGTCATTCACAGGTACAGCAACTTTCATGACTCTAGGGCCCTTGAAGCACATAAATCTGCTCTCCTAAATTCAGGAAATATTAACAAGGTTTTCTCCAGACAGCAGTGATATGTCGCTAAAATGGTTTCAGCCTAACTTAAACATGATACCATCAGAGGATTATCTCAGTGTCACATACTGAGATGGCTGTATTTTTCAGGAGGATGAGGAAGGAACAGCGAATGCAGTGAAGGCTGATGAGTCACCTTTCAAACAGAAGGTGGATATGCGGGCCCGGTTCGAACAAATGGCCAAAGCCAGAGAGGAGGAGGAGAAGAGGAGGGTAGAGGAGCAGAAGCTGCAGAGGATGCAGTTTGAGCAGCAGGAGATTGATGCTGCCCTCCAAAAAGTAAATCTCTCTCCACGTTTTTTTTCTATTGCTAAAATCTGACACGAGCATGACCATTTTAATGCATGACAATTCAGAGTTATTGACTTAGGGCTGCTTTGACCTTGATGATGGTTTGTGATGTCTTGTGTCGTGTCTTTGCAGAAGAGGGACGATGACGATGAGGAGGAGGGCAGCATCATCAACGGCTCTGTAGCCTATGAGGATGAGGAGGATCATGCCAGGTCGGGAGCTCCGTGGTTTAAAAAGCCCCTTAAGAACCAGTCTGTGGTGGATGCGGAGCCGGTTCGGTTCACCGTTAAGATCACTGGGGAGCCCAAGCCGGAGGTGACCTGGTGGTTTGAGGGAGAGATGCTGCAGGACTGTGAGGACTATCAGTATATAGAGAGAGGAGAGACATACTGCCTCTACCTGCCAGAGACCTTCCCAGAGGACGAGGGAGAGTACATGTGCAAGGCTGTCAACAGCAGAGGCACAGCAGCCAGCACCTGTATCCTCACAATAGAAAGTAAGACCACCTTGGTGTGATTGCATGCCTGCATGATGCCTCCTATCTGGTTTCTGACCTCTCTATCAGAAGTGGATCGCATGCTCCTCTTCCTTGTGGACTTGAGTGGCAGATGTGGATAACCGCTCTTCTGTTTTGTTTCTTGCAGCTGATGACTACTGATGCCCATCCTTGTTCTGGAAACTTTCCCTGTTGTCTCTCACTCCTTTTGTAAAATTTCATCCCTCATGGTATGGTCAAACAGCGGAGGGAAGAAAATAGCAGTATGCTTGGCATTCCTAAGGGAGGGATATACAACACAAAAAGTGCAAGATGTTGTTTACGTATTGCTCATCAGTAAAACTGCACTCCCTGTTAGAGTAGCAAGATACCTGTGCCAAAAACAGACATAATCATTGTTCCCAAGCTAGCATTGCACGATACTTCAATACTATCATTGCTGCAAGCCCCTCACGATACTTGTGATACCTGCAATTTTTAAGTATCAGAGCACTGTATTGTAAATATCACAATTTAAGGTCCATACAAAACAGACAATTGTGTTTTGGCATTGAAATGCAAAAAAGATATGTCCTAGTGTCCTGATTTTAAAATACATATTAACAAAACACATAGGAATATCAGTAAAAGAACTTGTATGCTTGCTCCTGTACTCTACTACTGCTTGACTACTCAAACCAGTAAATATCAATCAGCATGTAGTTTACCGTATTATCACTTGGTATTGTGATACTTGCCTGGTGTCAGCATCGTAGGGTAACATTCTTTTATCGTGACAACCCTGTCCCATGCTAGCTGTCTTTAATGGGATGTTCACAGTGAAGAGCCTATTGACAATGGCATGACATTTCTCAGAGCAATTGCCATAATTGCAGGAACAAAATGATTTGAAATCACTTGTAATAGACACCGTCAACATTATGTTCAACATGCACAGTTAATTGTCAACTCTTTAAGTTCAGATAAAGTTTGAATTATCTAAAATATTTTATTATTATGAACACTTGATTTTTCATTTTGATTTTTCATGTCCCAAAAACATTTGTTTTTTTCATTTTGAGTTTAATGAAAAACTGTTGATACAGTTGTTATAATACAATTGTGTTGGACACTAGGTAAGTGTTTTATGGTTTGCTAGTGTGAAAAATGTTAGGCTAGCTGGAATATTTGTCATATGTTAATTTTAATAAAATGTACAAACATAATAATGTGTTGTGATGTCTTTTATTGTCACACAGACTTGACTAGCTGTTAGCTACCAGAACCTGAACAACTTTACATCTTACTTTTACATTTTAATTCATTATAATTTAGCTCTGTAAGTAAACAAATTCAATTTTCCTTTTGAAGCAACAATAGCCTAGCTATCAACAATGGCAACTAAAGAGGGAATGTAGTACACTATCATGCAACAGCAGATAGTCCAGAGATGTTCTGACTTCATAACTGCAACATATTCCCTGGCCTGTTAGCACGTGGTGACCCTGATTCAAGTCATTTGTCATGGTCGTGCAGTTGTCCGATAATAGAAACAGCAAGATATGTCAATGACAACACCTGTATTATGTTATATTTAATTGAAACTCAGTACAAGTGATCACTACCTGAATCAGAGATGACATAAACTGGGCTTCTCACTGGCATCACTGGCATTGGTCTTCCCCTTGCTTCCGGTTTGGATCTCTGCTGCGTTGACGTTTTCATCAGATTAGTCAGTTTGTGATCACAACTCATAAAATGCCATGGCAGGACACAACTGCCTGCTGGATGTTTTGTTTGTGGTTGACATTGCAATGTTTGGTTTGCTATAAAATATGAACTCAAACGCTTCAGTCACTAAAGTGCACGTATGTTGAGTGTTCAGATCAGGAACAACCAACCAAAATCTACAGAATACTTCAGTCAAGCTTTCAAGTTAGTAAACGGATGACGACATTTTTTCTCGCAGTGAGCGGCCAGCGTCACCATAGAAACAGACATTCCCAAACAACAAACTCTGCAAGACATGCGCAGTTCCACTAATCTATAGCACAAATGGATAGTCTCAGCAACATCTACGGTTCATGAGGATCACGGACAATCGGAATGCTTTTCAGTCTGTGGCGCAGCACATCGCAGCTTTTTTGTAGATAGTTTTCTAACGACTCTCGTCAAAATGCTTGTTGATTCACTCTAACAGAAGACCATTGTCGATACTTTTCCATCATGGTCGCGTCAATTGAAGAAGTGTCTTCATCACTTGTGCGGGAATACCTTAGTCGAAAGGTAGGTCGTGAAAGTAGTCGTCCTCTCCTAACAGAGCTAGCTAGCTAGCATTAGTCTGTGTCTAGCTAGGCTAAACTATATATTCATGTGCAGGGACTCAAGAGAACCATTGCCTGCATGGATGAGGAGCATCCTCGCACGGAGGCTAGTATCAACAACAGATCAAACTTACGACAAATTCTTCACATGGAGGATCTCTATAAAAATAATAAGGTGAGTTTAGCTAATGGTTGGCTAGCCAGGTGGGTGCCCTAAGAATGTAACGTTAGCTAACTTCCCAATTCTATCATTGCAGACTCAAAAAATCCCTTTAAAAACACTGCTGGAGATAGTTGTAAAACATCACATTGAGGGGCATAAGAATGACAAGACAACCTTCAACAACGATCCTCTGCAGTCTACCTCAACTATCAACTTCACCACTGCCTCTAATTCTGCGATGACACCAACGGTGATGAATGACACTAAGGCAGAAGACAGCACAAGAGGTTTTATTGACGGCAAAGCCACCAAATTAAGGTATTAATATTGCACAATCAACCTTTTTCTTCAGTTCCTGGTATTTTTAATGTTTGTTTGACAATCTGGTTGAATTTGTATGGGATTTGTATGTCTCAGATCATTTACAGATGAGGCCTGCCTTTCTCAAGGCACATCATCATTACCTGAGACAGACAGACAGACAGGTTTCTGGACTGATTGCTCAGAAAGCCAAACAGGGCAACCGCTGATGGTTTCCCTCCCAGAGAATGAGAGCTTCACCAGGAGAGAACCGGAAAGAAAGACTACTATCATTGAGAGCACCCAAAAGAACAGAACAAACCGCATTAGACGTGGCATTATGGCTGGACCGATAGCTAGCTCACCTCAGGTAGTGTTTTATGAAATGGAAATTCATAATCCCATTTCATATTATCTTTATCCTTATTCATCATCCCGTTTCATATTATTATCCTTATTGTCTTATTCTTCCTTTGCCGATGTTTGATCCCTTCTAGGAATCAAACAAAAAAAGGATGACTCGAAGGGTAGGGCCGCCTCATCCACTGTTTGAAAACGAAGAAGACAACAGGCGTTCTGGGGATGGGCCTCCAGTGACTGGCTTATATGTAAAAAGCCAAGAGAGTGGCCAAACTGAACTCAACTCAGCAGAGTCCAATAGAGAGAGACAGTTGTGGCGCACACTGGAGAAAGGTCAAAGCGAAGAAGGCTTTGAAGTTGTGGGAAAAGGAATTCTGAAGACAAGAAAGTAAAAAGATTTGAGTTGCTACATACTTCACAATCAAACTATGACAAATTTTTGGTTTTATAATTTTTGGTTTTAATTGTTTTCCCACTGACTTCAGTGTTTTGTTCAGAATCATTTGAACATTGTTTATTTTCTCCTAGAACTAAGTCATTGACCAATCAAAATGTGGATGATCTACATGTGTCTGAGATGATTTTGGGTAAGTACCGTTTTTCTACATGAATAGAAAATGAAGCTCCTTTTTCTTTTTCATCAAACAGCCTGTTTCCCAAGATTTGTCACTGCTGAACCTGTGTTTATGGATTCCCAGATGACATTGATGATGATGATGAGGAGTTTCAAGAACTCGCCAAAGTGTCCTTCCAGACCAGCATCCTAAAGCAGAGCTATGCAAGCCGCCCTTTGGACCAACACACTGCCACGGTAGGTGAACTACACTTCTTCATAAATGTTCAGATATGTTTTGTGAGGTTGCCTTTGAGTAATTGTGTGTTTCTGGTTGTGTCTTGTTCCAGGCATTGAAAGAGGTTCTCCTTGGCTCCAGTTCAAGTCGTTTCAGTGTTGAGTGGAGGAATCAGGGTTTTACATTCTCAGAAATAGATGACCTGAGATATGGAATTGTACAGAAAAAGGTTGTGTCTCCTGTTCCACGCTGCTAAAATTCAATAATGTAGCACTTTGATTCTCATGTAGTTCACTGAATTATGGTCTTACGTTCTTAGATATGCTCTATAATAGTATATATATATATTTTGTTTTCTAGGGTGGTCCGTGTGGAGTTTTGGCGTCCATCCAAGCTTGTGTTCTCAAGAAACTCCTGTTCGAAGGCATCAACAGCAGTAATAAAGGCCTGCAGTATGCTCTCCCTCAATTCAAAACTAAAAAAATTATATATAATATGCTCTGTGTGCCCTGTGTGCATTTTGGTACTAACTCTGTCTTGACCTCAGATGACCTGGTTTTCATTCAAATGCCACTTTGTTACCAGGAGGTTAAGACCTTCCAACACTACCAGAAGAAAGTGTCTCATTTTAGCTGTTGCTGAGGTCCTATGGAGGGCTGGGGAGGAAAAACAAGCCACTTTTGCAATGTAAGATTATACTTTTTCCATTTAAGCTTGTACAATACACAGCTTCTGATGGAGCTCCCTGTGCTAATTATGAAAACTTAGACATTACGGGGTGGTTGCGTTCTCTATCACAGATGTTCTGTTGAATTAAGCTCACATCACATCTAGAAGGCTCAAAAGTAAATTCTGGCATCCCAATCCATACCTGTACTCAGGACCCATCAGAATCATTCATCTCAGAAACCTTTGATAGGCATGCTACCTCGTGTTCAGTGTTCAGTGTTAAACAATTTGTTTGCTTTTTTTTTTTTTTACCTTTTACCTAACAGAACTTCAGGAAGAAATAATTTCATCCCAACTGGACACTACAAAACTGAAGGAGTGCTTGAAAAGGTATACCGGGGCCAACCATGCTAAACATGTTACACTTTAGTTTTGCCTAGCAGTATATTATATAAGTTGTATGTTCTAAATATATCTTCATTCTAACTGCATCACACAAACATTCATTGACAATAATTTAACAGGACATTTTCATTGGATTTGTGTAATATAACTGTCTAACAATGTTATCACTGTATCACATATTTGGCTGTGTTATCTTTTTTACCTTCTTAATGGCATACTGCTGTAATAAACAGTGTAGCCATTACAATAGTAAACAGCAATTGGCAAAGAATTAGGAAGCAAAATGAAAGTTTTTTTTCTTCACTTGTTAACTGCTTTGGATTCATTGAAGTCTTGCTATTTTATTGGCGATGCCTACATTTTTTTTTTTTTTCAAATTTTTTGCTATGTATGGACAATGCCATCTCTAAGTTCTTTCTCTGTACCACTTTGTAAGTGTTATGAACATCTCTTGTTTTAGATGACATGTTTCACTGTTGATAACCTCAAGGACCTGCAGTTGCTTCTGGAGCAGCACATTCAGCAGGTGAGAGACTGTATTTCAACTTCCTATTTCACCTTGGCCTGCAAAATCTATAAAACATTCCTACACTAGACCTTCTTTTGCTCTAATTGATCTTTTCTTTTCCCATAGTTTGAGTCTGGAGCCCTAGGGTGCATACTGCTGAGCATCTCTGCTGTTCTCTCTCGGTCTATTGAAAAGTAAGAAGTTTTTTTCACCATAGAATGAAGTGCAGCCCAACACCATTACTGCATTACATGTACAGTATATTAACACTGGAATATTACCATTGTGTGCTTTTCCTTCACCAGAGTAAGAGAGGATATGGACGTTCCCACCACCACACTCATAGGAGCCCATGGCTAC
This sequence comes from Monocentris japonica, assembly GCA_900323365.1. Taxonomy (NCBI): domain Eukaryota; kingdom Metazoa; phylum Chordata; class Actinopteri; order Trachichthyiformes; family Monocentridae; genus Monocentris; species Monocentris japonica. The sequence goes on from OOFE01010909.1 coordinate 11,668, forward strand.
TGCACACAGGTGTGCTATGAAACAACAGGTTGCATGCTATACCATTTCAGAGCACAGAGTATTTATTGTGTTTGGTTGTGAATCAGATTATCTTCCAAGAACAATAAATGTATAGGAATTTGTCTGGGTGACATTGGTGCAGGAACACATCAACACAGCAAATTTGTCAGTGTTCATAAAAATCAACACTGTTTTTAATTTAAGTCCAAACCCATCAGAGTTAATTTAACACTTTAGTTTTGAGCAGCTGGCCCAAACCCATATCAGCTCTCTCCAATCAACAACTCCAAAGAACAGTCACTGAAAAATCAACACTTATTAACACTGCAAACACTGTGAACGACTGACTTAGTACGTACTGGCAAACATGGTACCAGATCAACAGAACCTCAGTGCAATAGAACAGACAGCAGTAGACGATGCACATTACTGGTCATATATACAGTATATTCTGGTGCTAACATTTCCATTTTGTTTCTACTTCTTCAGGAGCTGGTGAATCTGTTGCTATGCGGACAGGCAGTTTCTAATGTCTTTGACAATGATATGGAGTTGGACTCGGGCAATGGCAACCTGACCCTACTCAAGGGAATCAAAGGCCAGTGTGACATCGGCCTACTCTCCTTATTTGAACATTATAACATCTGTAAGGTGAGGCACAGTAATGTGTGACTCAGCCTCTGGTCATCAATCTCTCTGCTCCAGTCTAGATTCAACTGGATGTCGCCATAATACCCGAGAGGACGTCCTTTACTCTGATCACGGATATGATGTTGATGTAGTAACGTCAGCGCCACTGAAGTGGCGTAATCACAGCAAAGAATGTCCAAGAGCATTATGGGACAGTATGATAACAACACACGTGTGCTGTCTGAAATTTTCCGAAGATGAGAATACAGAAAACGAGAAACATAACTAACTAGCTCCCTGATGGTAGCATGGCAACAAATGGGAATGAACAGCACAGTTGGAAAGCTTCTTTGACCAATCAGATTGCTTGGCTGACACTACCAGTTGTATAAACTTTAACAGATACAGTTAATAAGACATTTTAAAACAGAGTCAACTCTGAACTCCTTTTTTTCCCCCCCATTACCTTAATACATCTTAGAAAAAATGTTCAAAGACTCAACATGTCTTCTATGACTCAGTGTAGCTATTTGACTGATATGATAAAAGCAGGATAGAGTATCATGAGACTATTAACAATAATTCTGTTCTATTGTATTGTGTTCCATCTTATTTGAAGGTAGGAGCTAACCTGCAGACCCCCCGGTTCCCTATCTGGGTGGTGTGCAGTGAGAGCCACTTCAGTGTGCTGTTTGGCCTGCAGAGGGAGCTGTTGACCAATCAGGACAGAGCTCAGGAGTTTGACCTGTTCTATTATGACGGACTGGCCAATCAACAGGAGGAGATCCGCCTCACTCTCTGTAGGTAGCGTCACAGGTCATCTGTGTTTTGGGCTGTGGTCTCACATTCTCATATTTAGTGGTGATAATTTATCTGTGAGCATTATGTGGTGCAGGTCAGTCTGAATACATGTTAAGAGTTTGTGTTTTTAGCTGTCAGGACATCGGCCCTGCCCTGTCAAGATGCCGACCCTGACCTCATTCCCCCTCTGGAACACTGCATCCGAACAAAGTGAGGTTCCTTTTGGCGTCTCTCTCTCTATATGATTTTAATCTCTCTCTCTCTCTCTCACGCATGTTTTGACAAAAGTTAGATTTATTTTTAATGTTCATTTCTGTGGTGAAATGGGTTTTGTAATTTGTGTGAAAACTGTGAGATGATACTTTTAGTTTCACAAAATTCTGAAGCATTTAAATGGATGTTAACTGCTTTGACAGCATGGACCCTAGTTTGGAGAAATGTGGCAAATCACTTGAGAAAAACTGCAAAAAGATTTTAAAAAGATTAGATTTACCTTGTTGAAATTTGCAGACACCCTGACACACACACACACACACCTACAAGATCTGGCCTCATGTCTTGTGGTGTTTTGTTACGTTTTTTTGTTTTTTTTTATGTTATTTGCTCTGTGAAGTTTATTGTTTCTTGCAGTGATTTGTGGCTGTTTTAAAAGATGTTAATCCTAAATGATCATATTGTATTTTTTGGGCCCAGGTGGAGAGATGCAGTTGTCAGTTGGAACGACACGGAGCCCATTCTCTGATTGGCCACACAGTTTGATGTTATAATAACCACGGTGAGACCATTAATTGAAATCATGACTTTTTTATCACCAATAAGGATTTTTTTGTTACATACATATGTATTAATCCATATACTTCTTATAATGGTTGCATTGTCTTCTATCCACAGCAACATACAGTAGTGATCAAAGAGGCCTTTGCTCTGTCTTAGCTTATCATCACACGATGGCCTGGATGATGTTTCCATATAATTTATTGTATGACACTGAAATGAGATATGGAATATCATTTTACCTATCATAGCCTAATACTGATGTGTAAATAATAATGACATTTAAGAGAATGCAATCATTTCCATTTTTGAAAAAAAAATGTATCAATGGCCATCCTAAATGTATGTGGACATGTGTGTTTAAGTTAGGAGTGAAAGCCTTCAGTTCTGCTGCAGCTGAAATGTATATTGGTGCAAGATACAGTATTGATCACAGTGGCCTTTGACTCTGTTATGTACATTATCACAGGATAGTCCAGAGATTTTGTCCATATTGTACTGTATGTAATATGCAATTCTACTGCACATTGCAAATAAAATAATATTGGATGTTTTAAAAAAAAAAAAAAAAATCAGTGTCGAAAAATGACACAAAATGTAATTTAACTGTGCTGTCTTAAACCATTACACATTAAATAATGTTTTTAACACTTTGTACATGAATATGTTACTGGTGGTTTAATGTACAAATGGCTAAAAATCAAGATTGCCTTTTATTACATGTGCATACTTTAAATGACATGATCTGTTATGTAGTATAAATGCATGGTTTTATTTTTCATTGCTTCAATTACAATGAAATGTAAGAGGTTTTAAATACTGTAGTGTGCATGTGTCTGTGATAGAGAGAGGCCCGATGAAGGGTGTGGTTATGTTTGAGTGAGAATGACACTGAATATCATATTAAATTGCTTATAATTACCTTGAGTCATTTTCTCTTTTGACAGACCTCTCCTCTGGAACAAATAAAAACAGCCAATAACTCGATTGTCTCCAGTCTCTTCATCACGGTGGTTCTGTCGACACCACTTATTATGGAAGTATTTCAACTCATGTATGAGCATTTTATAGCAGTTTTTTTTTTTTTGTTCTGGATCAAGTTTGACTTGTTGATAGATTGTTGTAGGGTTCTGCACGACCGAGTGGTGTTGCATAAGAGTTTTTGCGAGTAAATTTTTTTACAAAACTGAGCTGATGCCAAATGTTACTCAAATATGGCAGACCAGCAGAGTGTAAATCATGCCCCAGTCAGGTTATCAGTGGCCATCTGCTGCTATGTATGTGAAGCATGAAAGATTGAATGGTGAACGATGTACATCCGTGCACTTGCACACTGGCAACATCACTGTATAGGCTTCTGCTGATTGGGGCCACTCATTTCATGAAATATTGCAATTACCTAACTGTACATCATGTTTTCAATTTGATGAATGAACATGTAAACACATTTTTCTTACACGTAATGAAAAACTTGAAGTAAATTGTTTATTAATTCCCCTAAAGTTAACTATGTCACTTCCATCGTGGTGAAAAATAGCTCAAAAATACCTCGCGGTTAATCAGTGCTTTCATATTTTAGTATCATTCATGGCAAGGCGTCAGAACACAGCGTGGGGCATGCATAGAGGGGGTGGCACGGAGACCTATGCCAACACCTCAAGCACCAGGGATCAAAGACACTGCAGCTGGCACCGAGACCGCTGCATCGTCTCACTTCTTATGAGACCGTCTTGCACAATGCGGACAAGAGACCACTGCATCTTCAAGGGGCAGTGTAAGGGTCAAAACATATCCAAAAGGTGGTCACTCTTGGCAACAGTATACAATGGAGCCATTGGAACGGGGGTATTGATTGAATCTGTCAAAGTCGCCCACATCCATGCCCAGTGCAATGCAGTCATTTTCATTTTGGCACAATGAGAACGCTGTGGAGACGGACTTACCGTGAATACATGACAACTACTTCCTCTTTCACCTGTCAATTAATAATGGAGGTTGTGCTGCTTCTTATTTGAATGTCTATTATTGGTGACTCATGTAGGGATTTATACATCCTGTAAAAGATAGGAGAGCTATGAATTAAATAGGACACACAAAATGAATCAATGGGCCCTCTATGACAATTTACAGCCATCTAGGCTACTGCAATCACTATAAATAAGGTGGTTTGCTTACACGAGGCCTTGGGGCCGAACAAATTGGATTAAAGTGTTTACTTTTGCCACAAAATTCTGGGGATGGGGGAGTTTGAGGTACATCATGTGGAACCATGTTTTTGGTTATATGATATAACCTCATAATCTCCTGGGAATAGTTGGCATGTGAATTATTTTTTAATTCACATTCCATTTAATTCACATTCATTTTTAATTTAACTGCCAAAGGGCTATTGTTACCAAATCACAAATATGTTCATGATTTCAAAGTCTGTTAGACACAAAAAACAGGTCAATCCATTCACTTGCTGAACTGTTACCATGTGATGATGCTGGGCCAGGTCTTCCGCAAGACTGGTGTTACTGGGAGTCCAAATCACACCAGAAAAGGGGAATAGAAAGGCTTCCCCCTTTCAGTTAAGTTACTTTGTCTGTCTGTCAGCAAGATATCTCAAGACATTCTCAACAGATTTCCATGAAATCTGGTGGTCAAATAAACCTTAGGCCAAGCAGGAACAATAATTGATTACATTTTGGTGGTGATAAGCATCTGGGATTTCCACCATTATCTTGTTAGAAATAACTATGAAACTAATGGAGAGAGTTGATTCCAAGAGTATGTTTGCAGGATCATGAAATCAAATGATTGGAACAATGTATTTGGGTGGAGTAGTTGTTGGAGGTTTGCCCTCTCTGAGTGCCTTCTAGTTTAAGAATTAAACAGTGCAATTGGAGCAGACTAGCTGTAGAGCCTTAAATAGGTAGTCACAGCATTGGGACATTGGTCTGTCAGTTTCTTCCCTCTGTCCCTGAGCTGTGTGGTGCAGCTGGATGCAGCTTGACAGGAGGGGAATGACCAGGCTTTGTCTCTGTTTATCTCACCGGCATTTCTCAGAGGTACCAGAGGAGGGATTTGGTGCGTCTGTGTAATTGTGTTAGAACCCTCCCACATGCCATCCCTAGTGCATCTTCTGTCTCTTCTCCTAATCTGCGTTGTTTGTTTCCAGATAAGTGATATCCTCTTCAGATTAGGATCCGGTGTCCCTGCCCTGCCCACCCGGTGAGAAAGGGATCCCCAGTGCAACCAGGCCATATTTTTAGCCCCCTAATCCTTTTATAGCACCAGCAGAAAACATTACACTATTCCATTAATTGTCCCAGGTAATCATGATACAGTAAACTACAGAGGCGGCAATTTGCCTCTATCTTAAAATAATCTCATAGTTTTGGCTTTAATGATCTGGGTTCTTAAAGTACGAAGATATTCAATAAATAGTGTGCAGCATACATTTCCAGACTTTTTGTTTCTTCCACAATGGAGGCTGTGATTTGTGGAAGAGAAGCAGAGTGAATGATTTTATGGCCCCTGTAGACCAGTGAAAGTGACATCCACCAACAATGCCACTGAGACCAATACCAAACACACTGATAGGATATGAAGCCCTAAAAGAAGCACTTTTTTCTCAATGCAGGTTGTATTTACACGCTTTTTAAATGATGGCTTCTGTAGATAATACGATAGCTCGCAATAAGCAAAAGCGATTGGTGAATAACGCATGATCTAGTGTCACAAATCATTCCTTTTGCGTCGACGCTGGCGTGAGAACTGAGCTGTTGTAATCTTTGGCTGAGCATTTGTTTTCTTCTTCCTACTGCATCCCTGTGTGTATTTATTTCACTCTTCTAAATAAAAGCATCAGGAAATAATTGTAACTATTCCCCCGGAACATGTCTAAGCACAAGATGATACAAGATGACAAGAAGAAGAAGGTTTGGTCCTGGTTTAATTTGTCAGGACTTTAAGGCACTTGACCTCTATAAGGGTACGTGAAAAAGCTCCCTGCAGAAATAGGCAGTGATCAAGCTTGTTTTTATTACTTCAGTGTCTCATACCAAGATTGTTTGTTTCTTTGTGTTTATGAGTCTTAATTGACAACTAAAACATGTTGGGTCTTTTGAGACGCTCCATCCTGGATCTGTACAGAAAATAAACACAAATTTTCTTTTTGTCTGACCTGGAGTTTACACCAAGACAGGGAAAGTTGCACATCATGTTCCAATGTAACAGTATTATACTCGGATATTCATTGGATAACTGCCAGTGGGAACAAGTTTCAAAAAAAAGTATATGCTGTTTCACTACAGTTTCTGTTTGTCAACATTTCTATAAGAAACTCTTGCAAAAGCAATTTGTAAGCCTGCCAACTTAAACTTGGCTTATCCACTCATGAAATTACACACGAAGTGGATGTTCATGGATACTCACATGTTGTTAGTGGTTTTATATAGCTTATGTAAAACTACTAACAACATGTGTGTATTCATGAACATGCTCTTGAAAGCAGGTGGGGGCTGAGAATGAGGCTATCCAGAGTCCATTTGGTTCTTTTGAGTTTGAATTGCTTAACATCCCCATGCCCAAGAGACCAAGATTGTTGAAAGCTATGAGTGCATGCTCTCCAGAAACAAACTCAAATGTTTGCCAGTAATCTTGAAATGAACTCCAGTCCAGGCAGGGGAATTAAGTAATGTTAATAGACTCTCACTCAGAGGATACAATATCGCTAAGGTTGAGAAACAGGAAATTTTAAACTTTCCTGCCAGAATAAAAAGCTGAAATCAATAATAGTCACTGCAGCCAGTCTGTAATGAAATTATTGTCTGTTGAATGCTTTCTGCTGGTTTACTTCCAACAATCACTCATTTCTAATCAGTTAACTAATCAAGCTCCATCATCATAAGAAAGTTAACACCCTTCATACTTCCTGCCTCCACGGGGCCTGAGTGCGTTCCCCTTAACCCCCTCGACTCCAATAATAGCAAAATATGCTGTGCTTCAATATTCTTTATTGTTCAGTGCTGCAGTGCATTATCACCGCTGTTGTCATTCCATATGTTCTCATTGTCAGAAATCACTCAAGTGCCAAATAAAATGTAATGACGACAATGTCGGAGCATGACAGATCTTTAAGACCGAGGCAGGCCTGTCTCAGAACATCGACAAAAGAAAAATACTGGAAAAGGATTTCACACATGATGAGAAAAAAGAAACGCTTGCTCTTCATCAGATGAAACCTTCACCAAAATAATCATACTTCTGAATGATTGTGAATAATTATATACATACCATTTCAATAAATAGTTGTATTTAATATTAAATTAATGTTTCCTTAAAAATCCATGGTGCATATAGTTCAAGGTACATTGAAATAAAAAGCAAATCTATTCAAAATAACCAACAATGTCCGTCAGCATTTTCAATATCAACAACAACAACAACAAAAATAGAAACACTATAAACAAAACAATGTTCTTATGACTGCTGTGGATTTGAAGGCACTTCCTTGGCAACACATAGATCCCTCTTTCATTATTTTGAACCTGAAACAAAATAATGGGAAAAAAAGCATTGATTATGACATTCTTTAAACTAATATTCTTCAGTCTAGTATTGACAAAAACACACCCTGGCATCTTGGGCTTACTGAAGTGGTGGCCTCAGCTTCTTAAGTGGGTAAGGAAATGATTGGATGTGGCCTGTCATTACTGCTATTCCTCGATGTTATACGAACACACTAAGTTCATTTAGAAATGACCAGGATGACTCAATAATAATGAATGAATCACTTAATCCACCTTCGTTTGTGACATACAATTGGCAGATTTCTCCGAACGGTGCAGACGAGATATTATTATCCGATTCACTTGAGAGACTGAATTCCTGCTATGTGTCAGCCTCTTCAACTTTCCAGTCAAAAGAATTCGTATACCACGAAAAACTAAAATGGCCACTTCTGCGGATTCACTCTTTCACGGCAATCCATCACCAGCTAGACCTAATTGCATTCATTCACCAGGAGCACAAGCTTTTATGTAGAGCTGGCTCTAAGACTGGACACCGGTGAACTCATCAGACCTGCTGTCGTCATCTTAACAAAGGGTTGTTAACTTAACACCAATGTCTGTCTGCAAAATGATAATCTGAGTCTTTCTGTGTCACCGCCTGGTGAACCGATGACGAGTTTCTAACCAGGGTGCATGCTTGTGACGCCGCTTATAGTTGGACTGATGATCTCAGTGGACAATACTGGTTTACTCCTGAATCTGTTGCTGGTTCCCACATCTGTTCCTCCCCGTCATAATATATTTCTCTGTCTGCTAACTTAATATAAAATGTTTCTTTATTGTTGTTCTGTCTGTAATTTAATTTGCTGCCTCAGCCAAGTCTCCCTTGTGAAAAAGATCCTTGATCTCAATGGGGGTATAAATAAAGTGGAGAAATAAATATTAAATGTAAACAATAAATCTGAATTTTTTAACATTGTTTTCACATCTTTTCTGGCACTTTTTAAGCAGTGAGTGTGTGTGTGTGTGTGTGTGTGAGTGTAAGGGGGGTGTCTACTGTTGCAGAACTGCTACTTTGAGATGCTTTTTGAACATAAAGCCTGGCCGACTGTCGAGATGATCTGTCAACACGATAACACACACAGCTTAGAAATTATTCTCATTTGCTTTATTCTCTCAAAAACTACTGACGTTTTAAATGTTGAATTGAATTTCAGAAAAGACTTATGTGACTCTCTCTCACAACACACACACACACACACACACACACACACAGTAATATTTTATGATGAAATGTCGATTTGTATGTAACTTCAGCCAACCATGACTAACCTTAAATAAATAAAGGTTAAATGTAAATTAAATACATTAGGGCCTGACCAGAAGCTTTCTAACAAAAGGCCAAATAATATTATCCCCTAAGAACATAAAAATGCAGGACAGATGCACTGGAAACACATTTGTAAACATCAGTTTTCTTCAATCCCTACATATCACTTGCAGATGTCATACATTAGAATAAATTTCACCAACCAGCAACAAAATTATTCCCTCTATGTCGAACAATAATGCAATATATTGAACATTACTGTTACTTCTGTCCACCATATGTATCTTTATTAGACATATTTACTTTAAATCAGATGATGTTGAGAAAGAATAAAAGTAATCATGCATAGACTGCATATTGAACTCCACCCAAGAAGAAAAAAATACTTTTACTCACATGCAATATCTATGTTTGCGTGCAGAGTGGACTCAGTGCTAACCGTGTTAGCAATCTTGCACATCTTTTGTAGTCTGAAAAAAATGATAATGGTAAAGGCCATTAGTACGACATCATCATACCCCCCTCCAGTCTTAGTAATTAGAGCCCAAATACATCATTTGTTTTCTATAAACAACTAGTTTGGAAAAATAATATATGGTCCACTGTAAACTAAAATACAGGTCAAGTACTTTAAACTCCAATGTTTGCATTGGACCGCCAGACCTTCAACCATGAACTTCGTCAATCAATATTAGAGAGGAAAATGAAACATATTTCACAAAGCATTCAACAGACTGTTATTTCATTACAGACTGGCTGCAGTGACTATTATTGATTTTTCAGTTTGAAGCAGACATAAGTCAGTAGCAGTGCAATATTGACATGGTGGTGTGGTGCTACATGCTGATTCCTGATGGCTTTTAAAGTTGCGATGTTCATTTAACAAAATACCTCTGCATATAAAGTACATAATTCTTTCTTGTGGTTTTCCAATATCAATATAGGTCAAATTAGGATGATAAATGAACAATACCCCGCCCCATCCCAGTCCAACAAACACACAAATGAATTTGATTCTGATCAATTTCCATCTGTATTTGTCCACTAAGTCTCCCTAGCTGGTCTGAGAGCAGCTCTGGAGGCCAATGAATAAGGAGTTAAATCACTAGAGGCAAACACATGTTCTTTATTTTACAGGAGTGAGACTGCACATCACAAACGCAACTATCAGTATCAGAAAAAGCCAACTGTACAGTGCCTCTAGACTTAAGGCCGGTTTCGACACTGACACAGGAATTTAAAGAGAGAAACACGCTATGATTCACTGTGTCCACAATGAAGGGAAAAACTAGCTGAACAGATTTATATCTGTTACAAGTGGACACCATCTGAGCTCTGACGCCAACTTTCCATTTCCCCAATGTAAACAGCCGCTCTGAAGATATGATTGATCAGTCAGTTTGCAGACTGGAGTTACAGTGTTTATGTAATTGAATGGCTTGGGTTGAATCTACATCATTGACTTGTTGAGACTGTGAATTAACCATGGAGGAGAAGCAATTATATTGTCTAGTCAATTAAAAACAGAATAATGAAGTTGTTGAAGCACATTGCATGCCATCTATTCATTCAAGGGTAGATTGCTTCAACTGGCAGGGCTATGGCTTTGACTGGGGGTAGAGTGGACGAAAAGGAAGGCGTTCAACATTTGCCGACAGAAGTATCATTTCGGAGTGTCCAAAACCAGCACAGCACAAGAGGCAGGCATGCAAGGAATGTTCAACAGGGATCCTATTTGGACTTATACATTCATAATATAGAATGGTACCCTGCAGGTCTATAGAATCGTCTTTGATAGAGAGGTACCAGAAACATAATATCTGCAATGAGCAGCAATGTGCCATGTACAGCACACTATGCATACAACAGCACGACAGCAGAAAGGCATACATACATGCTGGTCTTGAGCAATCCCTTGTGTTGTGATAAAGTCTATGAAAGTGTGTTCTGCATTCCGATGAGAACTTGACTGGTCCTGCTTAAAAGAAAGAAGTCTCATCAGGGAAAAAGAAAACGATTTCATACGCTCCATTATTTCCTTTTAAGCACTTTGGTTACATTGGTTACTGAGCGAAAGTGTTAAATACATTATCACAGGTGCTTGGTTAAAGAATCGGGGCTCATCTGGCCTTTAGTACACAGAAGTTACACAGGATTGAGTCTTTAATAATGATCACCTCCAAGTGTTTCTGCACCAAAGTCTGCTCATAGATCCTGAGACAAATAATCAGCTTAACCTCACATTGCCTTCAACTTCACTCTGTTGGCTCCAGACCATGTGCTACATTTCTCTGCACGATTGCCCTAGTACTAAGACATGGCAACCCACTCTTGAACCCCAGCATCGTTCATGGAGCTTTAGATGACTTAAGCATACATTGGCTAATAACCTTGAAAATGTTTTCCCAAGGGGGCAGAAATGAGAGCTTTTCACCAAAATAAGTATGGGAAAACATTATGCCAATTATCCTCTAAAAGTTCTCTTTGCCAGACAAAATATTTTTGCAAAGTCTGGAAGGACTGAATTAAGCTGCATTCAACACACAATTACACAGCCATGATGTGGTCTTTGATTGCAATTTCCTTACCTGTGAAATGCTGAATGAATTTGTCCTTCAGGTTTACATCTCTAGGAACAATCTCTGGAAAGTAAAAGTGCAATTAGCTTGTCAATCAAAATTCATTTTACAACAATTGAAAACTTGTAAATAGCCACACACTGTAATTATTCTGTGTAATTCCTCTTAAACCCTGATTATTTTGCTAGATATTGCAATGACCATTATTAATCCCGATTACTATTCTTGATGACTTGCGGAACAAAATTATTTTACTGCACATTCTACATCTTACGTGAACATCTTGGCTATTTTTGACCACAGCAGACATTCTAAATTAAATGACATACTTCAATATTGACGATAGTCTACTATTAATAATTGTGGAAACTAAAATTGTGACCAGCAGTGCAGCAAACATCTGGGACTTCTGTAATGGCTACTTCTGCACATTATTCTCTATGATGACCTGATGCCATAGCATTTATTAATGCTGGGGCAATTCATAAGTTCTAGGGGGGTAAGGACATGAAGTCCACCCTTCCCCATTCAATGTCCACATAGACAAAGCATGCGGATGTCTGATAACACACTGGGCATGCTAACAGGCTGAAGAGATTATTGTTCGGCAGTTGTAATGCTGATCAATGTCATGAAAATAATTCCATGTAGCAGCTACTAGGCTAACATTACATTAGCCCACAGGCTGAGGAATGAGCAGTACTTGTTGCAGGAGAATGATGAAAGTTTAGATGCCAGTAGATGAATGTAATACTTTTGATGTCCAGACATACTTCTCATTAGGCCTATTCAGACAACATAAAAAACAGCTCTAACCACACTCATTTACAGGGATAAACAGGCATATGGGTCTTGTGGTTATATAAGGAACCGTAAGGGTGTAAGAGCCAGCCTAGCCAGAGCTCAGGTGTGAAAGGTGAAAATGGCAGGTAAATTATGACTTATGTGTTTCCTAGGCATTTACAAATGCATGTGTAATATACAGGATTGATCTGAGTTTCTCTGTAATATTTTCAAATAATGCCTCACATTATGATAAAGCTATGATAGAGAGCTTACATTCTAAGCATTTTACAGCCATGGGTGTTCGGGGAGGGGCAGCCTTAAGCTGATCAAAACGGTGAGTTTGCAGACATTTCTCTGTTTCCTCCTCATTGAGTGCAAAACATCTCCTTGCTTGGATCTTCGGTAATGTCACACGCACCACTTGCTAATATGCTGCATTTAATATCCTCAAAAGATAAATTCTGTCCCTCCAGTGGTCTGAGAGAGGTTTGTTTCCAACTGCATAAGCTGGGGCCAAGACAATCTTAAACTTGAATGTCAAGTCTCCAGACAATCTTTGACCTGTAGAACATCTGTGCAACATCTCTAAAACCATGATCTGACAGATTATGACACGGTCTGATTTTGTGAGTAAAGAAACAAAAAACTTAAAAACACAAAAGCACTTAAAAACTCAAAGCCTCAAAGCTAGAGCTGGGTATCGAGACCTGATTCCAATTTAGTCACGGTTCCTAATTGCCCAATTCTTCAGAATCAATAAGCTCCTGTACTATCAATTCCTCTTATTGATGCCAAGAGGCTATTGCTTAGCTGGATGGTTCTTGTTCCAACAGCTGCGCAACAGACTTCAGACTTCTTTTTGGTGTGTCATTGATTGCAAACAATGATGTATTTTGACGTAAGGGCACTCCTTTGAAATGTAAAATGTAGTCTTTTCCCCCTAACGATTTATCTAGTATGACTCGATAAGGGAATTGATACAGAATCAAATTGAGAGTGAGAATCGAAAATGGCATTGGAATTAGTAAAATCCTAATGATACCCAGCCCTACTCAAAGGGAACTCTTCGGCCAAATGAAGAGATATTCCTGTCTGGACATATTACATTATGTAAGCTATTGAAGGCACAGTAACACCATTCTTCCTTGTTGGAAACTTGAAGGATACATCAAAACTACCATTTTCTTCAGGGGAAACTAGCAAAGCTCATTATTAGTGGGAATGATACAGAATCTAGTCTCGCTTAAGTCAGATTGAGGAGCTAAAACCAATAACCTGCTCTGGACGTAAATACTTATCATGGATAAAGAAGGTTTTTTATATCGTCTTTTCATATATTCTATTCGTTCCATAGCCAAAATCAAAAAAAATTGCATGAGTAACAATAACTTAAATTGAGTTAAGTTAAGTTACACAAACGTGGCGCGCACCAATCTTGGCTCTCCGTCCTGCGTGATGTTTCATGAGGAGATGCTGGCCATTGGAGATGCTTTCAGTCACGTCATAGTGACGTTAAACATTCATGTTTAAGATTCCACAATGAATCATACTCAACGAATCATTCACAAGTTTGGCGTGCCAGTGCTCCTCCAAGATAAAGTCCATGACACCTATCCATCTATTCATCCGCCTATCCATCAATTATTGTTTGAATGAGGGAGTGATGAGTCCATTTGAAGTGGTGAAAGGTGGGCAATTGGGAGAAGCAGATATTTTGTTGCCAATGACAACATCTAGTGTACAGTACATTTGAAATATTCCCCATGTCCTACACAGGTCAACTATACCTGCAGTATAAAAAATGGAACTATTTGAAATTGAGTAGGTTATGGGCAAACAGAAAGATTTGCTAGACCCTGTGGTTTGTCTTCTAAACATACCATTTGATAGGCAATCCTGATTTCCCTTTTCCACATCTCTTGGATTAAAAGAGACATACATTTTAAGTTATCATTCCAGCCAGCCTAAGTTGCGCTCCTCAACAAAGTCTGCTGTACACAGAGACCAATGACAGCTGTCTCCCACGGTAAAATGAGGATTATGCTTTCATCATCAGTGCCTAAAAATAAATCTTATCAGCTTACCTATGGGTCTGCTGTTATCCAGCCTAGGAACATAGAAAGGCTTTTCGCGAGAGGAGAACTTCCTGTCTTGGGCTGCAGTGAGGAGTCCACTGCTATAGTGCCTGGAGATGGGCTTGTCCCGTTGCTGGCTGTCTCCGATAACCTGTAAGATTAGATCCAACAGGGTCCTTATCTCTTTCTGCTTGACCTCCTTGCTGTCCATGCACTGGCCCGAGGTGATGAGCAGAAGGAAGATAGTCAACAGTATGTGCCATTTCCTCTCCACCTGCATGGCTTCACTGTCTGACAGCATAAGCAAACACAAGTCAAGTTACATTACACAGTGGTTTCTATTAAGTCCTATTTTTGAGACAAGAGTAAATTATTTACTGCATTCTTACTACATAAAATAGATAACTGTGGACTTTGCAGCATGCATGATGTCTCACTAGAGGTATTTCACATTTGTCAGAATTACACAACGACAATAAAAAAGTTTACATGTCAGTGTTAATGTCCACAACCTCTAAAAGTGATATTTGTCACCAGAGGTGGTCTGGGGTGCCCTCAACTTGAACTGAAACTATAAGTCACTATGAATTTCAGCTGGTTTATTGCAAGAAAAAAAAACTCAAGTCAATTTAGCTTCAAACTTACTAGTTTAGGAGTGGAAGATGCTTATGTCCTGTAGAGTGGACACACTGGTCTTCAGCAAATTCCACCAGGCGTTGTCTGTGGTCCGGATGGTAGAGAGAACAGCCGGCAGATTGCGTTCACTGTCTGTCTTGAAATAATGCGTCCCGTTTTATACGAGGAGCCAGCTTCTTGAAGGTAATACAATCGATTTCGAGTGGGTGGTAAGGCAATGTTGACATCTTTGGTTCAATTTCTTTCAGTGGCAGTCGCTCCCTTCGGCATGCGCCCCTCCTTTACGCCCCAAAACATCACTAGATGTAGTATTACAGCACAATTCAACTCTAAACTTACTCCTTTCAAGGGAAACGGTGCTGTATGTTAATTTATAAAGAAAGGTCCCATTGAAATTTCCACTGAAAACAAAAGAAAACGTAATATCTTGATGGCGCGGCAGTGCGTAAAAAAGTAGATAGTTTCCAAAGTGGGTTACTGAGCGACTTGTTGGATGTTGGATGCAGACAGAGGGGAATCTGTGGGCCTGTAAGCTTATTGCTGACCTGTCAGCTAATTGACTTGTCCATGTTTTTGTTCACCGATGTCCAAGTCTTGTGACCGCCTAAGCGCTCCAGAATGCGCCTCAGGAACAACCCTCACACTGTTTTCCAGCCCAAGTGAATGGATATCTAATATTTGTGGTCTAAGTTTGTAAGACGTTTGAAATTTGTCTATGACTATATGACTTTGCATCTCGAAAAGAGTCGATGAAGAGAGTTGGTAGGCCGCTGGCCCATTAAACGTCGCCTATGAACCTTTCTTTAAAGCTACGTAGACAAATGATAAGTCGGCCTATGAGTTCAACAACTTGTTCCTGCATGAAGTCAGCAGGTAGGCTAATAATATCCTCTCTCTATCATTTATGACTGGGAATATTGACTATTGGATTCCCCCCCATTATATTTTGCTAAATGGTAGTCTACAACGGTTATACAGCATTTGAACGTTGCATGCATTCCACGCTATGCTGTAATGTCTTAATAAATAACTAATGCTGCATCTTGCAATTTCTTGGTTGTGAAAATCTAAATAAAGGACGTCACCTAGTGGTAGGACACTACACTTTGTTGGCAAAGTGAAATAAAATATGATATATATTATGCTTAAAATAGTTCACACTTCACTACTTTTAATAAGCAGTATTAATGATTTTGTGTTAAATTAAAAGGTGGGTCAAATATGACCAGGCGAACAACCCCCAATATGAACAAAACCAATTATATTTTCAGAAAGTCATTAATTCATTTTTTCCCCTTAAAATAACTTATCTTCATATAACTTAGAGCAGTATTATGTTATCTTATTTTTTATTTCGCAATAAACACAGTTTAGGTGGCTTTACCCTCTACTACGCCTCCTCCTATAATATGATTGTCGCGAACAAGACGTGGGTGACTTCCGGGATCACCGTTGCTACGGAGACGGACCAAGCAATAACGTCAACACTGAGTAACTACCGTTCTGTTTGACACACTGTCTAACGTTAGAAAAGACACGACTCTACAACCTATTTGTTTACTAGATATGAAACACTGAAAACAAACTATTCACTTTCTGTGCCTGCAGAGATGTCGCAAAGGTAAAGTTACAGCAGCACAACAGACAGTTTATTTTACTGCAATGCTAGCCAAACAAACCGAGGTTAAAACAAAGTTATATACAGTAGGATACAGTATGATGTTAGTTAGTGACCGTGCTTACTTATAAGTTAATATTCCACAATATCATGAGAGAAAAGCAGTCATTTTGGTCAGGAGTTAATTCCATGTCGATGTGATTGGAATGCATACAAAAAGGAAGCTCAAGTTGCAGTTAGGCTTTGTGGTTTCCCAAGTCATGGATAACACATCTATCAGCAGGGTGGCCTGGTTAGACAGACTGATGTTCTTGCATCAGCCCTGCCCAAGTGTCCTTGAGCAAGACACTGAATCCTTACCAGCTCCAGATACCATCTCTGTTCTGAAGCTGAACCTGCTCTCTGAGGGGGCAAGTTAAAAAATAAATTCCTTATGGGGATCAATAAAGTATCACATTTTTATGAGTAGAACTTGCACAATTAAGTCACCAGGAACCTGGAATAAACATGGTAACACTATTACCAGGTTTGATGCTACATATTCAACATGATTTTAACTGTCTGTACTGAATGAAGAGTGGCTTTGGCTTTTCTATGACTATTTGCCCTGAGGATGATACTCCAGCTGGATAAAAGACAGTGCAGTTCCACTGAGCAATATGGCTGCTCAGTGGACGGCCTAGTTGCCAGAATTTTAACTCAGATTTTGGAGTTTGTTACTGTTAACATCAGGTAACATATTCTCTTAAGGAAAGTTAATGTCTCTTTTCCCTAACAAAGTAACAATGACCTGACCCAAAAAGTAATGTAACTAATTTAGCTCCCTCCCATTCCTAGCCTTGTATATATTGCAATGGTATGGCTTCTTGACAATCAGTCACATATCATGTATTTTCACAGCCTCAAATCATGTTTGCTCTGTTCCAGTACATACAACAAGCTATGGGCAGATGCCCAGGTGGAGTTGAGCAGTCTGCTGGCTCAGGAGCTTCCAGATGAGCCCCCTCGCCCAGAAAAGGACAGGGTAGTGTTCTTCCAGCGTCTGGCTACCCTTTACGTGCGCTACATCCAAATCTTCAGACAGCTGGAGGATGCCTATGACCAAGTGGTCCACCCGCAGAAGAGGCGTGTTATTCGGGTGATTCTGGATGGCGTGATGGGGAGAGTGGTGGAGCTCAAGAATGAAATGGTGGAGAAAGAGTTCTCCGAGTACCACTACATTGATGATGTCCTCCAGGACCTGAAGCTCACGCCTGTGAGTTTCAGTAGCTAATGGAAGTATAATGAAACTGGACTAATGGGAGTAGCTGATCGACATTCCATTCACTTAACCACAATTCATGGAAATGACTATCAGGGATGGCTCATCATAATGACGCAGCCCACTACAACAGCTGTTTTCTTTGGTTTCACCCTAGGCAGACATTGAGATCCCCATCCCTCGCTACTTCATCACTGAGCGCGGCAAAGAACTCCAAGAGCACAAGACGATGCTGACAAACATGTTTAAAATGATTCAGGTTACAGAGAGACCAAAAGTGAGTTCTAGACTGGCTATTAGCCTAATTAAATATAGAAAAAACTGGAAAAACAGCATGGATTATATTTTTCATTCATTCACTCATTCTTTCATTCCAATTAAGATTACTTTTTTAAATCCAGATGTCCTCTAACAGCAATGTTTCTATCACTGAGTTTGTCTACTTCTTTTTATGGCCCTTACAGCCTGTATTAGCCAGGGAACTGACTCAAGAGGAAGCCATTAAGATCATCCAGGTGGCGGAGCGGGCCCGCCAGGGACGCCTCAGGGCAAAGTTGATTGGAGAGATACAGAGGGATATGGAGAGGCAGTGGAGGGCAAAGGACAAGGACCCAGGGTCAGCTAGCATTGAGTTGGCTGTTGTCTGCATTCAGAAGGTGTCCCGTCATCAACCAGCAACACTACAGCTCCTCTCCTTCTCGCACTAGATTGTGATTTTATTTTACAATGTGGCAGACATAAGCTCTGAAATTTATGACAAATGTTATGAAAGATGTGTTTAAAGTGTTTAATCTCTATTTGCAGGTGTGGAGGGGTTACATACAGAGGAAGAGGACAAAGAGGGCTCGGGATGAAGAGCTCATA
>OOFE01010909.1:30542-52684 GCA_900323365.1 Monocentris japonica
GTTGGCTGTTGTCTGCATTCAGAAGGTGTCCCGTCATCAACCAGCAACACTACAGCTCCTCTCCTTCTCGCACAATGTGGCAGACATAAGCTCTGAAATTTATGACAAATGTTATGAAAGATGTGTTTAAAGTGTTTAATCTCTATTTGCAGGTGTGGAGGGGTTACATACAGAGGAAGAGGACAAAGAGGGCTCAGGACGAAGAGCTCATATCTCTGGGCATGGTGAGTCAAATGGGCTCTCTCGGCATTACTCGGAATTAAACCACTGTTTGAAGCCTCTATTATATGTATACTGTCAGATACTGTATCCACTTTAAATCCAGAGACTCTGGTTGTCAGGCTTGAGAAAAAAAACACCCAAGCATATCGGCATTGTTTTTACTTCACATTTATGGGTCAAAAGGGAGCAAAGATCTGAAACAAAGGAGTGCAGACTTTTTACTTTTAAATATGGTTGTTACTCCCATGTCTCTCAGGCCATGGAGCCAAAGCATGAACAGCCCTGCCCTGCAGCAATCACTGTCCAATCCAATGAAGCCCGCACAAGGATTAAACAGGGAGAACATGAGGAGGACTACCAGATGTCCATAGTGGCTATTACAAACAGACTAAGAGATGTGGAGGGACCTGACATGAGTGAGACCATGAAAGAACAAATCCGGCAGTGGTTCATCGAATGCTAGTAAGATGGCACAGAGGGGGCTGTTATGATTGTTGTTATAATAGTGTATAGAGTACACAGTTACAACATTCAAAGTAAATGTAATGCATGTATTGACACAATCAAAGTAGTTATCACTTCATTTTATTCCTGTTTTCCTCTAGTGATGCTACGGGATCTTTTCCAGACTACCCAGATGAAGAGGATGGAGGCTCAGCTCTCATCTTTGCTGAAAAAAACCCTCAACAGGTAAAATACACCATCAATCAAAAGTACGATACACTGCCTATTTTTACAGTAGTTTATAGAAGGAGAGTGAAGTTTTGTTTAAGGGTGTATGCATGTTTTTTCAGTTAATGGAGGAAATTGCTGCAAAGGAAGAGGAGGATGCCAACAAAAAGCCAAAAGGGAAGGACGAAAAGAAGGAAAAGGGGAAGAAAGACAAAGATGGAGAGGAAGTAAGGGTGTGCAGTCGTATTGCACATATTTGTGTTTCATTGTATTATGAATTCTGATTGATTTGAATCTTTGCAATCTGTAAAAAATTGTGGGAAAAGTGGGATTTGGATTATTTGAATCCACTATGGTTTCATCAGTTCATCGGTTCCTGCAGTTATTCCACTGCAGGCAATGCTGTGCCCTCGGTGAACTAATATGACCTTCTACTGAACCATAGGAGGAGGAGGCAGGGTTGAAGATGCTACCTTCTGCTTTTCTGTCTGACTTGGAAGTGGGAAACAAAACATTTGCAAGTAAGTTGAATGAAAAAGACCAAGATATCCTATACCTCAAACCTAAACACGTTTAGGTTTAGGTTTAATTCAGCAGCAATTTTAAAATATGTGGTTTAGATGGGAATCTGGAAGCTGGGAATGAATGTGTACCATGCCAGTGTGTTTTTTCATTTTTTCCCAGCTAATACCCGCCTCTCTTTGTACATCAATACTCATCCGTTCAAGCTAAAGACTGAAGTGATTGTTTGTCGTCATCAGATGTTTGGCAGAACCGCAACGAGTCCAGAAACCTCAGCCAGAGGCACGAGGCCGAGCTGATCAAGGAGGAGAAGAGGAAAGCGATTGAGTCAGAGATCCGAGTACAGGTGATGCTGACTGCAGAATAAAAACATTTTGTAAGCATTACGAATTCTTAAACACCACATATTAATGGCATAATCTTCTAGAAATGCTTTGATGGACAAACAGGGCCAATACTGTAATAGTAACTATCAAATATATCCGGGTTCCCAGGTTGAGAAAACTATGTGGTGCTCTGGTCTATACAAGTTGGCATCTGACACTGGTCTGTGGGTTGCATCACCAAGCAAGGTCTCCATCACTGGTGTTTAAACGTATTGACACTGCAACCTATAGTTGCACTCACTGGTCTGCTCTGCTTGTCTCAGGTGGATGAGCTGATGAGACAGGAGCTGGCTAACTGGAAGCTAGCTGTGGATAAAGACAAGAGTGGAAAAACCAAAGGAAACGTCAAGGTGTTAAGATTATAGTGCTTGGTTAGTTTTACATTTATTACCTTGAGATGTGTGCCAATGCTATTTATTTTATTTCCTAGAAAAAGAAAGGATCTAAGAGTGGGAAGAAGAAAAAAAAGGACAAAGATCTGACGGCTGATAGGTGAGATTTGAGAATGCATATTTTTTGAGTACGGCATCGAGATGCATGCAATCCATAGAATTAGTAAAATGTAAAATGTAAATACTGAAGAACATGATCACATCATTTATTCATGTCTACTAGGACTCTTGAGTCTCTGTGTCAGGAGCTGGTGGAACAGGGCTTGTTGAAACAGGCAAATAATGTTAAGCTGCAGGATTACTTGGGTAAGATGCTGTAGATTCTTTGTGCGGATTGGCGTGCCATCTTTCAGACCTCCATTTGCCTTCTTATGTTCATAATCATTTGTGATTGTTTGATCTGATCTGCCTTTTCAGCACTGTAAAACAGTTGAAATTGATTGTGTAGACACAGTGTAGAAGTGTTACAAACAAGCCCAGTGTTCCACTCTCAAAGGGTCTGGACTTTATTTAGTGGCGATGTGCTGCCCTCTTCTGGTTTGTTATTGCCAAAACACTGTGCATGACCATTTTCATGCGGGCAGTACCCTCTTAGATCAGGATACAGATGTTAAAATCCTTTGCATTGTTGGTTAATAACTACTGATCTCATAGTTGTCTCCTCCTGTTCCTAGGTGACTATAGCTACCTTGGGACCACATTGAGGCAAAATGACATTGAGCCCATGCCATCGTTGTCTGATGTGCGGCAGGTCTTAGCTCTGTATGCAGTTTTACCTTTAGGTATGAGGGCGATTCACTTCCTGTTGGGGCCTAATGCTGGTTCAGCTAGCCAAAGTGTATGTACTTTCATTGCCATTGGTTTGAATCCAGCTTTCTTGCATGCCATCCCCTTTCTTATGTCCTGTTTTTCTCCTCTCTATACTATATAATAAAACAGAAATGCCAAAAAAATCTTTAGTCTTTCAGTATAGAGCACCATAAGCAACTTTATTGGTGATCATGAGATGTGCATTGTTTACAGGCTCACAGGTGGTGCATGAGAAGGCTCCTCTGATCAAGGCCATCCTGCTGGCAGGGCCGGCAGGCGTGGGTAAGAAGATGTTGGTCCATACCATCTGCCAGGAGACGGATGCCAACCTGTTTGATTTGTCTCCTCTGAACACAGCAGGAAAGTACCCAGGCAAGAGTGGCCTCGCCATAATGCTTCACATGGTCTTTAAGGTAACACACTGGTCTCTAGGTAAAAAAAAGAATAAGTACAACAATGTGAGGTGCTTATCAGTCATTTTGGTTGTTTCTTGAACTCATAATCTTCCCCTAAAAAGTTTACTTTGTGGCAGAAAGTAAAAACCCAAGTCCTTTCATAATCCTGTTTGTACAGGTTGCGAGATTGATGCAACCTTCAGTGATATGGATCGGAGATGCAGAGAAAATGTTTTACAAGAAAGTTCCTAAGGAAGAAAAAGAGGTATTCCTGAGCAAGATAGAGACAGTGGGGCAAATTTAACAGGATGTACCAATTTACAGTTATCAGTATAGAAGTGATAATTTAATACATTTTACATTGCTGTATACCCAGTTAGATCCCAAACGCTTGAAGAAAGACTTGCCTAAGATCCTCAAGTTGATCAAAGGGGAGGATCGTGTTCTAGTACTGGGAACAGCTAAGGACCCACTAAGTGCTGATATCAAGTCACTGTGTAAGGTGTACAGCAAAATCATCCTCATCCCGAGGCCCGACTACGGCTCAAGATACAGTAAGAATAGACAAATTTTGAGACAAATTTTAGTTTCTATGCCCACATCCACAAATCATAAATGAAGACTCTAGTGATATGCCAAATGACCTTTGACTCCATTTATCTCCAGTCATGTGGAAGCAACTGATCAGGAAGAATGGCGGTGAGGTAACCAGTGCCCTGGACCTCAGCTCCTTGGCCAAGATTTCTGACGGCTACACGCCGGGTCACATGATCCAGGTGATCCGTGGCATTCTGACTGAGCGCCGCATCCTGCAGCAGGCAAAGAAACCCTTAACTGCTGCTGAATTTGTTGCTCCTCTAGCCAAGATTGACCCTGTGTTTCAAGATGAGGAAGAGGCCCTTAAAGTATAGTGGACATATCATATTTATGCCTTTGTTATATTTTCGTGTTTGTATTTTAATATTGATTTTAATTGATGTGAATGGATCAATTGATTTTGCGTTTTTTTTGTGTGTGTCACCAGAATTGGTATGCAAAGACCCCGCTGGGCAAGAAGCGGATTAAAGCTGCTATAGGAAAGGAAGAAGAAGAAGCACCAGTTAAAGGCAAGGCTGCAAAGAAGAAGAAAAAATAAGTTTGTCATCATATTTTTACCACAACTGAATGAACTTGAACAATCAGATTAAAGATTTTGTTGAAGTGGATTCTAGTGAGGTGAACGTTACCCTATTTAATCCCTGCAAAAATAAAAAATAAACGCTTTCTGTTGTGTGATTTGCTGCTACTAAGTAGTGGTTGCCAAGGTGTTGGTGGGGTTTTCCATCTCTAGAGAAGAGGGACGTCCTTCTTAATGGAGGATGCAATGAGTTGTGATGGTGGAAAAGGATCCAAGCCCTGTAACTGAAACTCCCTTAGAGAGATCTAATGCCACAGCCAATGGGACTGGGGACAGTCTATAAGCAAGGGTGTTAAACCCTTTTTTTCTCACTAAACTAATCTCTTTCTGCATTGATTTTAGTCCTCAACTCATAATTTGGGGTTGTGGTGCTTTGAATCATGTCATATTTACATACTGCATGCTGCATTTTTGCTTGTAATAACATGAAATGACTAGAATCTGAATGTTCTCAGCTACTGGACTACTGATCGTGGCTGATGCATCTTACCCTAGTAAAGTCACCCATCACAGACCCTCATGTAAAGCCACCCAAACAGCTCTGGTAGCAGCCGTTTCTTATGGGTACAGTTGTCAAGGCCATACCATAATTAGATGTGCGAAGGCTGGCTGTCCCACTTACTTCAGTCAAGGGCATCTAATCTTATTCTGCTATAGGGCTACGGCTGCTTGGGTATGGAGCTGGGTTGTGGTGGGCTATGCCATTGACACATAAATGAAACAGTAGACAATAAACAGTAAACCTTGATGAGTTTTAGCTCACCTGGACAGGGTTATATCCTTATGGCTCATGAAGCTATGACGATGCATTGACATGGTTGTGATAAGATTGATGTGGTAAACAGTCCTAGATTCCCTTGTTAAGACCACTGTCAGGTGTGGCGAGTCTGGACCACAGGAAATGTGAGACACAGAGAAAGTGTGTCCAAACTCGGACCCAGAGGCTTAGGTGGAGTGTTCAGCTGTTGAGTTCTAAATTCACAACACTTCCTCACATCGCCTCAGTTCCTTTACCATTACTTTATTTTTAGCTTCCTTGCACCGTCAATAGGATGCGACAAGCCAAGTCCCACCTTTTAAGCAAGATTTGATTGATCTGTTGATCATGCTGATGATCCAGGGACATGAGTTTGGGGTTTTCTTATTTTGATTTGATTTGAAGTCAGGCGATAGAACATCCTGTTTAGAATAATAAAAATGTGATACAATAAAATAAAGTTCTTTTGGGTATACACAACCAAAAGGGTCCTGGGGTATCTATTGATTGTCAATTCCTTCCCACCCACGTTACCAAGGAAATTGTTTAAGGCTTTGTAAGAAATTGGGTGACAGAGATCTGAAAGATGAGATTACTTTGCTACTGTAGGCCACCATCCCACTCTCAGCGATGATGGGTTGTTTTCCTGCAACAGAAGGATGGCGCAGAGATTATCCTGTTGATAGAGCTTCACTGGACTTAGTGGGACTTGGTGGCACATGGACCTGTCCGTCAAACTGAGGGGAAAACAATGCTGGGGAGTGCTGGCTTTGTCCCATCTGGTCATCTGGGCCAGGGAACCCCACAAATTAAACCCTGTATAAACTGTCAAACTTCCAATGCTATCTTAACGTCTTAGCCAAAGGTATTTTAGAATAGGATGAGCTAGAGGTGGGTGGGTTGGCATGTCCAGTTCTTTAAGTTGAATGAATATTTGCATGGCATGACAGCAGTGTAATTACTTAATGTTTCTGTATTTCTGCTCTGTTTTTCAGCTGTTATGCTTGTGTATATCCCTGTGTATATGCTTTAAAGTGTGGACTCACAACTGATTGCCCAGTGTAATGGGAGCATAATATCACTTA
This sequence comes from Monocentris japonica, assembly GCA_900323365.1. Lineage (NCBI taxonomy): Eukaryota > Metazoa > Chordata > Actinopteri > Trachichthyiformes > Monocentridae > Monocentris > Monocentris japonica. The sequence goes on from OOFE01010909.1 coordinate 36,961, forward strand.
ATCTCTGGTGACCTTTCAACTGTGGCTGCAGTGGAAACTCCCTATGGAGCCCAGTGGAGTTTGTTCTCTCTAACCTGAGGCTTAGGAGACTGACAGATATGGGCCAGCATTGCAAACAGCGCATGGTAAAACCACATCAGTCATCTGTAGTGTACAGAATGTGTTGCTGCTGCTGTGTTGGCCAGAATCAGAATCAGAATGGGGTTTATTGCCAAGTAAGTTTACACATACAAGGAATTTGCCTTGATCTGATAGTGCAACATTTAACAGAAGTAAAACAAGTCAAAAATATAAATCTAAAAAACAAATTCACATAATAAATTATAAAAAAAGACAAAACATATCTTGTATAAGAGCCCATGGTGGCCAGTAAAAACAAACAAAAACAGACGAAACAGGGCGCACCAAAAGACCGTGGTGGTCATCGTCAATGCCAGTCTCCCAAGACCAGGTCCCTTTGTTAAAAGATATCTCTGATCTCAATGGGAGTGACCTGGGTAAATAATCTAAAAAAGAAGTATTTGATGTTTTCAGGTCAAAGAACTGCAATGACAGTGAATACATTGCAACACACTTAGGAGGGAGTGCATTTAGTTGTAGATAACACAAATGATTTAACACACTCAGCTACACACATACTCCTGACATTGAACCTTTTTTACCTCTTACATGAAGGTCATTTGCAATAAACTAAAATTCATCGACTGAAACATTCTCAACAAACATGAGAAAACGCCATAGTTGGATGTGCACTTTACTTTAAGCCTGTCCCTCACTCAAATTGGAAAATCATCAAAATATGTTTATTTACAAATTGACTGTTGATGCTAGAAACGAGTTGCCACACATCAGTTCAGCCAAGGCTATCTTGGCCCCCGTAATGACAGAAGGCTATTTTGGAGGCTAGTCTGTGAGGAGAGATATGTCAGCTGTTCAGCACTATGCTCCATCAAAGCAGGAAAAAAGAGAAAGCGCTATAGGCTGTCTCCTTTGGGGACTGGGACACAGCCTGCTAACCTGGGCATGCTCTTCTCTGGCCAAACTTTAGATGTTAATTTAAAGATCCTTTTGCAAAACAAGACAAGACTAGTATAGACCTGTTGCAATAGTGGATCTTTTCTCCAGCTTTTTGTCGAGGTGAAAGTGGTGTTTTTATATTGTCAAAGCTGAAAGAGGTCATGCAAGGAGATTTTTTTTCTCAAAAAATAGCTGTCCAAGTTCAGGTGGGTACATCACAGCAGGTGGTCTAGCATATTCCTGTATTATTTTGGTGTTTTGGTAATGTTGTTTGTTAATCATTATTTCTTATGATTGCATACTTCAGTAGAAAAGACATAAAACTATAACTATGGAACATGGTGCTTATGGAACATTAGATTTAAATCTATTTTTTATAAGACATCTAATAAGGTATGAAAGTGAAAGGATAGGTATGTATTTCGCTCATTGATTAGTTGTTTTGAGTTTGCTGAACTCATTGCAAAGGAATTGTTTTACTTTGCAAAATAAATCAAGTCATTTTTACTGGCCTTTTTGAACGTGCATCATATCGTATCATTCCTCTGAAAGTCTTCTGCATAATTGTTTGCAAATGCAGTGTTGCTGTATGACACATGATGGAGTGACAGATTATGTGATGAGGTAATGATCTAGGATGTCCCTCCCTCTGAAGTACTTAGGAAACCTCATGTGCCCAATGGTAGTGGGAGGAGCCAGCATATTCTCAAACGCCATATGAATAAGTTCAATGTTTGACATTTCCCATTTGGCTTATTGTTTGTTTTTTGAAACTTCCTGCTCCTCTGAGTTTGGTGCATGCAGACTGATGGAGGGGCAGCACAGCTGAGTCTATATTGGTGGTGCTGAGCTCAGCCAAGTGAGGTGACAGAGATTACTATGCTCTTCATTACGGAGGAGGACTGGCATACCAGAACTGGGATCAGCCATGTGAGAATGATGCCATGTGCGTCCATCTTGATAGGCCAAAACATCCAAGTGTCCAAGTTGCCATTTTGGAAGGTATCAGTGAGGGATAGTCGATGATACAAATATATCTTTATTAGCCTGAGAGAAATTCTTCCACAAGTTCATCCACAAGACACAATATCTGAAGGACATTTCTGAGCAGAGTTCTGCAGTTGACTGCTGATCAGTATGAATGAGGTGGCAAATCTTTTTTTATTGGTGGGAGATGGTAAGAATGGTCTGAGGGCAGGATGGAATATCCTGTATGGAGAAGATGTGACGGGTCACTAGTGATCTTCTTCCAGACACAGACTGATGTATTTCTATTTTATAATTTTATAGTTCTAGCCCTACAGTCAACCTAGAGATTAACGTGGTGGAAAGCAAAAGAGATTCTCCAATCACTGGGAGAAGGTTAGGCCATTCAACCAGCTCAACCATGGGAGACAATAAGACTGAAGGAATAGTAGCGGCTGCAAGTAAGTGCACTTTATACACACATTTGTGACTTTCCGTGTGATTCTTGTAATGTGAGCGAGTAGGTTTTGACTCTCTGACGCTGTGTATATGTCTGACACTCCTGCATCAGAGAACCGTCTGCAGGTGGTGAAGGGCTTGGAGGATACGGAGGTGTGCGAGTGTGAGAGCTGCTCCTTCGAAGTGACCCTCAACCTGGCCTACATAGAAGGTGTGTGGACCAGGGACGGGACTCAACTCAAGTCCAAGCCCAACTGTCGCATCAGCACCCATGGGAAGCGACACACCCTCATATTGACCAGGGTGGCTTTGGGAGATGCCGGCCTGTTCTCTTTTCAGGCCAACGGCATTGAGACCTCAGGCAAACTCATCGTCACAGGTAAGCTGGTACTGTAGAGAGAGCTGTAGTCAAGACCACCTTAGTTGAGTCTGAGTCAAGACCGAGACCAGGTGTAGTTGAATCCAGTTCAAGAACAAGACCAGAGTGAACCAAGTCTACAACATTTAATTGACGGGATAAAATTAATATTATGTGACTGCATTCCAGTCATACTATTTCAGATGATAACCTAATACACTGGATGGAGAAAATGTAGTTCAGCTAAAAATACTGTGTTTATTTTTAATTATTTGTAATGTAATATAGAAAAAATAAATCAAAACCCATTGGTGGGCGAGAACAAGACAAAATAGGTTGTCCTAGAGTCCCAGAACGTCCAAGTCCTAGAATCCTAGAGTACAACAAGCCCATGACCATTGAAATCAGAACATTGAGGAGAACAGAAGAACTTACAGAACACCAAAATGCTCTCATCATCAAAGTTCCGTTTGGTTGTTTTTGACTGAGTTCTCAGTCATGGTTTGGTCTCTTATTTCTGTGTGTCCACCTGTCATCATCTGCCAGCCAGAGACATCCACATATTGAAGGAACTGGAGGATGTTGACACGATGGAGCGTCTGACCGTGAACTTCCTGTGCGAGGTCAACCAGGTGGATGTGGATGGCCGTTGGTACAGAGATGACAGCAGGATCCAACCTGGGGACAACATCAAGATCAAACACCAGGGTGGGTATGCACCCACATGGGCTTTTCTGAAACAAACTATAATCTATAATATCTATAATATTAATGCTCCAGAGAAGCTGCTCGGTGGGCAGTAGGTGTACTGGGTGTGAATGTGTAGCCATATGAATGAAAGCAAGGCATTACAAAAAAGAGCATGTTTACTCAGAAAAATGGGTGAACTTTGGGTAAATAGAGCAAAAATGTTTTTTTTTTTTTTTTTGCTTTTATCTGATTGCAGGTAAAGCTCACACCCTATCCTTCAGGTCAGTAAGGCCAGAACATACTGGAGAGATCAGATTCACTGCAGAGCGAGTCTCATCCTATGCAACTCTCACGGTAAAAGGTGAGCCAGCAGACTTCCATTACCTCACATCTTACTTGCTGTGTCCTCTCACAATATATGCTAAAAGCCCAGAACCTGCATTTAAATACAAGCCATTAAATTAGGATAGCTCACATTATTCCATCCTCTTACTTAAATGTTTAGTTTAGATAGCATGCAGGTGATAAGCCTCTTGGCTAGCTTGAATTGTAGCTGTAACTGCAAGTTTTGTGATACATAGGCATAGACAATGTATCATAGGCAATATTTCTGGCAATGTAAATGGGCGGTCCCAGCAATTGGCAGCAAAGTCAGGCAACAGCTCTGAGGCAACTCCCATCAGAGTTGCCATAATGTTTATCATTGCCTTAAAGCCTATTCCTTCCTCCTTCAGAGTTACCAGTCCAAATAGTGCGCCCTCTCAGGGTCAAGATAGCCATGTATCACCACCGGGGTCTACTGGAGTGCCAGGTGTCACGGCCCAATGCTCAGGTCAGGTGGTACAAGAACAGGAAGGAGCTCCTACCTAGTAAGAAGTACCAACTAATCAGTCAGGACATCTACAGGCAGTTGACCATCGATGACATTTGCTCCTCAGACGAGGACACATACACTTGTGATGCCGGGGATGACAAAACGTCTTGCCAGCTCCTGGTGGAGGGTGAGATGCTCACTCTATCATTCTATCAATCACTGTTACACGGTACCATCCAAAAATCCCAAAGTACCATGTTCTTTGGATTTTCACATAACCACAGTATCTGGATAACACTAATAAGAAAGCTCAAAATGATTCACTGACATTTTGTCCACATTACAAATCAACAGTGGTCCTATTTTAATGTTATTTAATGAGTCAGTAGTTGTGTCAGTGATGGTAATGTATGTTCTGGCTGTACATGCAGAGCAGGCTATCAGCATAGTGCGGGGGATGAACTCGGTGGAGGTGATGGAGCCAGAGCCAGCCCTGTTCCAGGTGGAGACCAGCCTGAAGTCAGGGAGGCCCCCAAGGTGGACCCTGAGTGGGGAGGTACTGGAGCACAGCCCTGCAGTGAGGATCGACAGGGAGGGAACACTCCACAGCCTCTGTCTCACCTCCACAGACAGCTCCATGTCTGGGCCCATGCTCTTCGCTGCTGGCAAGAGTCGCTCTACTGCTGAGCTCACTGTTAAAGGTGAGTTTTTCTGGGGAATAACAATGGGAGATTTCCCTTGTCCTCTGCGATGGCCCAAGGTTGGGGGCATTGTGAAGCCCTTTGAGACTGTAACCGTGATTAAGGGCTATACAAATAAATTTGACTTTGAACAACAAAGTTAGTTTTAGTGGGATTCCCCCTTTAAACCTTGTTGATGATTTTATCAAGTAGTCGTATTCGATTTTCATCTCCTGCATATGAGCCAATATCTCAGTGTTCTTTTGAGAATTGTTCTTTTGAGAAAGGGCGACACAGTGGCTCAGTGATTAGCACTGTCCCCTCACGGCAAGGGCTGGGTTTGAGCCCCAGCCCTTTCTGTACTGGCGACTGGTCAATTTAAACCAGTCTGTTCAATGTATGCTGGGATAAGCATGTCCCCCTGCAAGTGGGTGTAGGAAATGCTTGATTGTTGCAATTTAGTATTGTCTCATTAATCCAGCTTTTTTTATCTGTCCCCTGTAGAACGGCCTCTACAGGTGGCCCACCACTTGGAAGATGTGGAGGCTAAGGAGAACAGCTCTGTGACTCTGAGCTGTCAGTTTTCCCCCTCTCCTAGGGTGGTGCATTGGTTTAAAGGTCGTACGGCTCTGAAGACCTCTAACAAGTACAGCATGAAGAGAGAGGGGAAGCGAGCAGAACTCACCATACATGGCCTGACAGGGATGGACGGAGGGCAGTACCGCTGCATGGCTGGGGGGTCACAGAGCACGGCACAGGTTAAGGTAGAAGGTGAGGTTCACCACCATAGTTGTAACTAATGCTAACTAATAAGTACTAATACTTCTTCTGAAGTACTAATACTACTACTTCTTACAAAGCTCAAAGTAGAACTTGGTACTTCAGTATTTTCAGATATTTTGTTTTTGATATTTTATCTTTAGGTTGGGTCAGTTGATGATCATGCTCAACAATGGCATATTAATCATCTCTCTATTACAGTGCGAAGGCTGAAGTTTGTCAAACACCTAGAACCAGTGGAAATTGAGGAGGATGGCAATGCCATATTCTCATGTGAGCTGAACTATGTGGTAGCCAATGTGGAGTGGCTCCTCAACAACATCCGCCTCTATTCCAACACCATCAACAGGATCCAGCACATGGGCACCATGCACAGCCTCACCATCAAGAAGCCCTGTCCACAGGAGAGCAGGGTCACCTTCAAAGCAGGCCTCGTTATCGAATCCACCACCCTAAAGGTCAAAGGTCAGCCATGTTAAAATAACCATTTTATGAAGTAGGTTGATCCTGAGGTGGATGCTGATACTGAAATTGTCTGTATTCATTGTTTGGTTATCTTTATTTGTTCACTAGTGATGAAGACCAAAATTATGTTATGCTGTCCATCCTTTCTCCAGAGCGCCCAGCAGTGTTCCTCAGGTCTCTGGAGGATGCAGTAGGAGAGGAACAAGGGGAGGTCTGCCTACAGTGTGCAGCTTCCAAGGAGACAGTGACCCCCGTTTGGAGGAAGGATGGTGTGGTCCTGACCTCAAGTGATCAATATGAGCTGCTCCAATTTGGGAAGTTCATGGCCCTGATTGTCCGTTGTCTGAGCAAGGATGACGCTGGACAGTACACCTGTGACCTTGGCACCAGTCAGACCAAGGCAAAAGTTACTGTGCTTGGTGGGTGGTAGGAAAAGAGTTCTAAATCTAGAGAAAAGTTTTGTTTGAAAGTCAGCTAGCCATCTGAAAAAAGTGACATCTGCACATATAAAAGAATTGATATTACAAAATGAAAACAAATTAGGGTACTTTTAAAAGGATAAGCAGGGAACCTAAGTCTTTGGTTAACAATAGGGTAACATTTTTACAGCCTGGATCTGAATTTCAGGTAATATGTTTTTCCCAAAACTGACATATGGCGCTTTGGAATAGAACTCTTAAAATATAGCTGACAAGTGTCTCAAAATATTGTATTAAATTACCTCTAGTGAGTTTTTTACTCATCAGCTTTGAGAGCGGGTGGATAGGTGGTACAATTCAATGTATAATACGCAAAGTATTGCTATGAAGTTGTATTAAATAATGCTAATTTATGAATCTACAGACTTGCACATCTCCATTGCCCAACGTATGAAGACAGCCTCTGTCCTGGAGGGTGAAAGCTGCTCTTTTGAGTGTCTCCTCTCTCATGACCTCATTGAAGAGCCTTCCTGGACCATCAATGGCCAGCTGGTGGTCACCAACAGCCATATCCAGGTCCACAACAATGGCCGTGTGTACAAGATGACAATCAGAGATGCTATCCTGTCCGATGCTGGAGACATTGTTTTCACAATAAAAGACTTAAGCTGTAGGACCATGCTCTTTGTTAAAGGTGAGTAGATGATCACTTAAAAAAAGAGGTAGTTGACATTTCATAAGATAAACAAACCACTATTCAATTTGTGTGTGGGATGCTTTATGGTACTATGAGTGAAAGTGAATGAATGAGAAAAATGTCAATGCACATTTTTCCCCCTTTAGAGAAGCCGGTGCATGTCTTCCGGGAACTGCTGAATGTCAAGGTGGTGCCAGGCGAGGATGCAGAGCTGAGCTGTGAGATCACCAAACCAGAAGCCACCATCCGTTGGCTGAAGAATGGCCATCGGATCAAGCACAGCCCCAAGTATGAAATAAGTGTTGAGAAGAACCTGGTGCGGTTGGTAATCAAGCATACCACCATCAGAGACTCTGGGGAATACTGCTGTGAGGTCGATGGCATTTCCACCCGTGCCAAGCTAGAGGTCAGAGGTAGGAGAATGTGAGGGACGTTCAAAATAAAAGTCTCTTTAAAATAAACGTTAAAATATTTTTGTCCATTTTGCTATACTAAAGCAGTTAACAATCCAATAGAGTGTTGATTTTGAAGATCATTGTTGCTGTGGCGTTTACAGCTGTATATACTGTGTAATATACCATTACACAGAGCAGATTGATGACTGCAATAATGACTGTGAAGTGTGACTTTATTTTCTGAACTGTATTATCCCCTGCAGAGCTCCAGCACACATTCGCATTGGAATTACGGGACACACATGTAGAGGAAAAGGGCAAAGTGACCCTGGAATGTGAGACCAGGCGGCCAGCCAAACGGGTGACCTGGCTGAAGGGCATGGTGGAGCTGAGGTCTAGTAGGAAGTATGTCATGAGGCAGAAGGGTGTGGTGCTATCGCTAACCATCAGTGGACTGGAGAAATCGGACACCGATGTTTACACATGTGATGTTGGCACCATGCAGAGCCGGGCACTGCTGACTGTACAGGGTGAGACTATGATACAGGGAGCATTGAGTATTGTAACGCTGTGGTTGGTATCTTTAAATGTGACCATTTTCATGCCAATCAAAAACAAGTATTCAATGTTTCCTCCAGAATTTTATTCTTGGCGAGTTAAAGAAGCCTCTGAAACAGCATTTAGACCACAGATCACATAACGCTAAAGCTCTCCATTGAAGCCCAGACTAATGAAATTCTAAGGCAGAGTGACCCACCTCACCTACTCAATGGTATGGAAACTCTGCGATACATTACTGCCCTTAAATGAAGAATTAATTTTCCAAAAACATCAATTAAACAATTAAATAAAATGTGCAAAGAAAATCAAATTTCATCAGGTTTTACAGAATGATTTTATGTAGCTGTGGTCAGGGAAGAATATCTTTCATATTGGCAGTGGACTACAAGACTGGCTGATATCCAATATTTAACAGAAGGCCAATATCGGCAACCTACTGTGGTTATAAAGGCTATAAAGTTACTTGCCTGATATAAACTATGATTATGTAGAATGAAGTGAGGTGAGGTAGAGTCATGGATGTGTTTGGGGAGAGAGTTCCAGAGGGAGGCGGCAGCGATGGAGAAGGCCCTGTCACCCCAGGTTCGGTGCTTGGTCTTAGTTACAGGGGTCAGGAGGTTTGCATCAGCAGATCGGAGGGTGCCCGAGTGAGTGTGTCGGTGAAGGAGATTGTTGAGGTAGGAGGGAGCCAGGTTGTGGAGAGCTTTATAGGTGATGAGGAGCAGTTTGAAATGGAATCTTTGTTGAACAGGGAGCCAGTGGAGGTTTTGGAGGACAGGGGTAATGTGGTCTCTGGGGTGGGATTTAGTGAGCAGGCTTTTGAGATTTTGAGATGGAAAAAGGCGGTTTTGGTTATATGGTAGATGAGAATTTTGGATTTATTTCAGTTCAGTTTGAGAAAGTTGGTTTGCATCCAGAGTTTTAGTTCCATGAGGCAGTTTGTGAGGGTGGTGTAGGTAGCAGTGGTGATTGATTTGGTGGAGATGTAGAGCTGGGTGTCGTCAGCGTAGCAATGGAAAAGAAAGCCATGGCGGCGGATGATGTGACCAAGGGGAAGCAGGTAGAGGATGAAGAGGAGGGGGCCAAGCACCGAACCTTGGGGGACACCTTGGGAGACAGGGGCTGTGGTGGATTTACAGTTGTTGATGCTGGTGTACTGGTGTCGGTCGGAGAGGTATGACTTGAACCAGGAGAGGGCAGAGCCGGTGATGTTGAGGAAGGTTTTCGAGGAGGAGAATTGAGTGGTTGATAGTGCCAAAGGCAGCACTGAGGTCAAGCAGGATGAGGATGTTGAGGAAGCCGGCATCTGAGGAGAGGAGGAGGTCGTTGGTGGGGGAGGGGGACAAAGGGGAGAACTGGGAAAGGGGCAGATTTGTTAGAAGGGGGTGATTGGTACAGTTTTAGGAGCTTGGTGATTGTGGAGAATAAGGTCTTGGGGTTACCGGAGCTACTGGAGACTGTATGAGAGAGGAGTAGTCGGTGCAGGGGGTCATTTTTTTAGGCTTGGGTGTACTGTGAGGCTGGTTTTCTTCCAGAGTCGATCAAGACACCAGGATGTGTTGTGGATGGGGAAGTTGACAAGTAGCAGTCAACTGGAGCAGTTGAGGAATTCCATGAATTCTGAGGCTGTGGAGTCAATGTGTATGTTGAAATCGCCGAGGAGCAGGATGGCAGGTGAACTAAAGCATAGTTGGGTGAGGAAATCTGTCAGGTCAGAGAGGAAAGCTGGGTTGGGTTTGGTGGGGACGGTGTTGCTTTCTGATCGGTTGAGAGGATTTGGCTAGGGATCGCAGATTGGCTATGTTCACATGCTGTTTGTTGTGGTGAAGTCAGACGGAAGTGGGAGTGTGCTGCGCACAGCCGGAATTCCGGTTTCTTTGAGAATGTCCAAACATTCAGGGAGTGGGTAACGGTAGTGGTTGAAACTGAAGAGATCTGAAGTGGAGTATCCTATAGAACCATGGCCAATAAGGATGTTACCCTAGCATTGTCATTAGCTCGTGGCCAGGAGCCAGGTGTCCAGGAGAGGTGGGTTATCTGTGTGGACCACAGGAGAATCCACAGCAGGACAGCTTGCAGACAGATGCAGGCCGGTGACATCCGGGAGAGACGTTGGCTAGCATTTAGCAAACCGCACCAGTACAGGTGTATCCAATAGGGACCACTGACTTTTTCATCTCCTCTTCATCTGCAATATATTCTTACTCTACAACTGTCCACTGTAAAATGACATATGTGTATGCCTCTCAGGCCAGAAAGTACTGATCCTGGATGAGCTAGAGGATGTTCAGTGTCTAGAGGGCGACACGGTCATGTTCAGGTGTCGGATATGTCCCAGCGACTATACTGGGGTTAAATGGTACCTGGATGAGACACTGCTCTACACCAATGAGCTCAATGAGATCCAGATGGCCCCAGGAGGTTACCACACCCTCACTTTCAGACAGCTGGCCCGCAAAGACACCGGGACTATCTCATTTGAGGCAGGGGATAAGAGATCCTATGCCTCTCTGCTGGTTAGAGGTGAGGCTTTGTAAGATCAGTATCAGATTTTCCCATTACAGTTATCTGCGGGCTAATAGTTGGGCTTCTATGAGATTGCATATCGCATTAGTAAGTGTCTTTTCATTTCTTTAGCTATATTGCTCAATCATCAAAATAAAAACTTGATCCTTCATGTGATCTGGCCTTGATTTGACTTCATCTCTTCATGTTAACAGAGAGGCGTCCCACCATTATCAAAGCACTGGAGGACTGTGAGGCCATTGAGGGAGGTGGTTTGGTATTGTCCTGTGTGACCTCCAAGCCATGTCACATCCTGTGGTACAAAGATGGCTGCCTGATGTGGAACTCCTCAAAGTATTTTGCCAGTCGCTCCGGTTGTGAGGCTAGGCTGACCATCCGGGAGGTCTGCAACAACGATGCTGGGGTGTACGAGTGCAGTGCCGGATCTGTAACCACCAGGGCTGTTGTAACTGTCAAAGGTAAGGATGGGAATTTATTGTGCTGTTAATAGTGGACTGTTATTGCTTACTACCTTAAATAACAGGGAGTTGTGAAGGATTATATTTATCAAAAAGATTAGCTCTCTTAATAGTAGGTAAAGGTAAAACTACCCTCCCATAGCATCATAGCTCTGATGCAAAAATTTACCAGGACATTACAAGTTCTCGAGGAATATTTCCCTCTCCTCCTGTTATTCCTTGTCCAGCCATCCCAGCAGAGTTCACCCAGCCTCTAAAGACTGTGGAGGCCAAAGAGGGGGAGACTGTGACCCTGACCTGTCAATACTCTCTGCCTGGGGTGATGTACCACTGGAGGAGAGGTCAGGAAAGTCTCAGGCCTGGGGACAAGTACGTGATGAAACAGAGGAAGACAGCCATCTCTTTAACCATCACAGCCCTGAAGCCTGAGGACTCAGGGGACTATACCGCTCAGTGCCGAGACCACCGCACTACAGCAATCCTCACAGTCCATGGTAATAGCCATTTCAGTCACTCTACTCAGAAAATGGCCTCGGTGCATTTTTACCTTACTTAACTTAATTTGTTTATTTTGATCTGCTTGGAGTACCAAATGGGTGGGATACATTCAACAAAGCAAGTATTTGAAAGTCAATTAAGCATGATTTTCTGTGATTGATAACTTAAGACTGTATGGCCCAGGTCTGCTTTACCATTCCCACATTGTCCCTATCTGTATTTGTTAATAAATTATAACCTCTTACTCTCCAGCTATACCTATTACATTCAGACAACAGTTGAAGAACGTGCAGGCAGATGAGGGCAACAATGTCACATTGCGCTGTGAGCTGTCTAAACCTGGAATACCGGTAGAATGGAGGAAGGGAGATGAGCTGTTGAAGAACGGGATTAAGTACCAGATTAGGAAAAGAGAGACCACCCTGGAGCTCCTCATTTGGAGGCCTGTGCCTGAGGACAGCGGCATCTACAGCTGTGTGTGTGCCGACCAGAAGACATCTGCCACTGTCAAAATCACTGGTAGGAAATCGAGAATTTCTTTGGTTTCCCAGGCAGGAAGCTATCCTCTGGCTGAGGGATTCCAAAATTCATCACCTATGTCCACTATTTTACCAGACAAATATGATGTATAGAAAGACATGTACAGTATTGTAACACCAATATAATATGTCTCAATGCCGTCGTCTCCCATGATTCCTCAGCTCTCCCAGTCACCTTCAAGCAGAAGATGAGGAATGTGCTAATTGAGGAGGGCAACAGTGCAACCTTACGTTGTGAGCTGTCTAAACCTGGTCACACTGTAGAGTGGAGGAAGAGTGGGAATGAACTCATCAAGAATGGAGAGAAGTATCAGATGCGGCAGAGAGACATGCTAATTGAACTGAAGATTCTTGATGTGAAGCCTGAGGACAGTGATATCTACACATGCATTTGTGAAAACATAGAGACCACTGCTACTCTGACTGTGAATGGTAGGAGAAGATTTATTTCTTGTTCTTTTTTGAAATTATTATTTAGGTGTTTACTTAACAGGGACAGGGAGTTAATCAGAATTTAATCCGTTTTATTGGTACATTTGTACATAGAAGGAATTTGACTTGGAGTTGACTGTTTTGAACACCTTTTGAAAACCTGTACAGAGCTGAGTATATAAGAATTGACTTTATGACTATAGTTAACTCCACATGAATTAGCAAGCTGCTAAATATCATCAGTATTTATTGGATTGGTGCAAAGGACATAATCATTTAAAAGTAAAACAGGATAAGAATATACAGAGTTACCTAACTGTATGAAAGTAGGTGCTACGTCTACACCTTTTCCAAAACCCTTTTTGATTGAATCTTGCTATACTGTTCATGGAATGAGCAAATCTGACAAACAACTCGGCTGTCTCTTAGCTCTTCCCATCACCTTCAAGCAAAAGCTGAAGAACCTTCAAGTCCAGGAAGGAAGCAACGTCACGCTGCGTTGTGAGATCTCTAAACCCGGCGTCCCGGTGGAGTGGAGGCTTGCAGGAGATCTCCTGGAGAATGGAGAGAAGTACCAGATTAAACAGAGGGCCTCGGTGCTGGAGCTGACCATCAGAGACGCTCTCCCAGAGGACAGCGCTGTCTACACCTGTGTTTGTAGAGAACAGAAGACCAAGGCCACAGTCAAAGTTGTTGGTAGGTTCAGTGGGTTGTATCTTGTATGAAACACTGACTGATGAAGCTACATATCTTTAATGCTCATTAGTGTTCTTCAGGAGTTGGTCTCTTAAACATTGCCTGGAACAAATAGCTACACAGGATATCCTAATGTGTTATTTAGCTATGGTCCTCAATCTTTCTGTTGTCATTTTTGGTTCTTTATTTCTCAGTCTCTTCGCATGTGTTATGCTTTTTGTACGAATGTCTGTGTTTTGTTCGTCAGCGGTTCCTGCCACATTTAAAGTGAGCCTGAAGAGCCAGGAGGCCCAAGAAGGCAGCAGCTTGACCTTACGCTGTGAGCTGTCAAAGAAGGGGGTCCCGGTGGAGTGGCGGAGGGGGGATGACGTGCTGTCCGAGGAGGTATCCCGAGGGAAGTACCAGATGAAGCTAGAAGGAAAGGTAGCTGAGATGACCATTCTCAACATCCAACCAGAAGACATGGGGAAGTACAGCTGTGTCACAGGAGATGAGAAGACCACAGCTGAAGTGAAAGTGACATGTGAGTTGGAAGAGTGCAAAGATTGATAGAAACACATTAGTCCATGTTCACAATGAGTTGGCCATATCTACATTATAGTCTACATCTGGGATAATTTGATATGGGGCCATAATCTTATCTTTTTTGATGATAATAATATATAAGCACTGAATATTATGAACCTTCATAATATTTAGTTGCATCACATTCCATCTTCCATTCCCATTCATATCAACATGTCCCCTTCACAACTCAAGTGTATTTAAAAGGTGAAATCATAAGGAATCTAGTCAGTCTATTTTATGGAAAGAGCAAGTGTTCCTACTATTTCATTTACTCACTGTATGTGACGATAAAAGAACAGATATTTTCTTAATTGCCTTTGTCCTACTAAACAAGCCTACAGTGTTTCTTCCACTCAACTTTTCCTAGCAATAGTTCAGTACAGACCTCCTACAATTGCACCTTTCAGTACACTCACTATAATGCCAAAATCATGCCATTAACCAAACCAGTGTTAGGATCTATAAGATACTTTGAAGCAAAAGGCACACAGCAACTGACAGGATGACTAAAAGTTTATCAAGGCTGTAAGGAGACAGGGGCAGAACAGTGTTAACTTTGTCTCTCAAAGATTTAGATACAAGGTAGGTGTCGTCTTCAACAGGTTTGAAGCGTCTTTGACATCTCTTAGTGGCTTTTCTCCTAAATCAACCTATAAACCTTGGTGGAAAGTGGAAAACAAATTACAAAACAGAACAAAAAAAAACAGACCAATGAGTGTGTAATAGCAAGATATTATAACAAGATGAAGATGATTAGTAAAAATTTAAGAAATGAATGAAGGAGTTTGTTCTACTCCCACACCAGCACCTCCCGTTACATTCAAGAGAGAGATCCAGCATCTGGTGGTGAAGGAGGGGGACAGTGGAGTTTTCTGCTGTGAGCTCTCCAAGCCTGGAGCCCCAGTGGACTGGAGGAGAGGAAGAGTCATCCTCAAGCCTGGAGACAAATATGAGATGAAGCAGGAGGGGCGTCTCACTAAACTGATCATCAACAACGTAGAGGAGAGCGATGCTGGAAAATACACCTGTAAGACTAAAGACAGCCAATCAACTGCTGAGCTCACCGTCAAGGGTAGGACATATTTAATTCAGAAATACCTTGAGAAGTGTTTGATTCCTGATCTGATAAAGTATATTTCATAGCATGTGTTACAGTGCATTCAGAAAGTATTCAGACCCCTTCATTTTTTTCACATTTTGTTATGTTGCAGCCTTATGCTAAAATCGTTTAAATTCATTTTTTCCCTCATCAATCTATACTCAATACCCCATAATGTCAAAGCAAAAACAGAATCTTAGAAATTTTTGCAAATTAATTAAAAACGAAAAACTGAAATATCACATTGACATAAGTATTCAGACCCTTTGCTATGACACTTGAAATTTAGCCCTGGTGCCTCCCGTTTCTCTTGATCATCTTTGAGATGTTTCTACACCTTGTTTGGAGTCCACCTGTGGTAAATTCAATTGATTGGACATGATTTGGAAAGGCACACACCTGTCTATATAAGGTCTCACAGCTGACAATGCATATCAGAGCAAAAACCAAACCATGAGGTCGAAGGAACTGCCTGCAGAGCTCAGAGACAGGATTGTGTCAAGGCACAGATCTGGGGAAGGCTACAAAAAAATTTCTGCTGCATTGAAGGTTCCCAAGAGCACAGTGGCCTCCATAATTCTTAAATGGAAGAAGTTTGGAACAACCAG